>VWYO01001195.1:38531-59873 GCA_013400275.1 Rhadina sibilatrix
AGCAGAGAGGAAAAAAAAAAAAAGAAAAAAAAAAAAAAAGCTATTAAATTTTCAGACGTTTGAAATATTTAGGGCTTTTGGTTGTTTTGAATGAGAACTCTTTACCTACCTATGGCTGTTTATTTACCCATCTATGCAAATTCTGAGGAGCAAAAAGAGCCACCAACTTTCTAATGTTCAGATAGTTTTAAAATACAATTTTATTTTTATAACTAGATGAAGCAGGTTATAGCTAGGCAGCTTGGGCACAAATACAACTATAAAGGAAAATGGCTGGTAGGGTAAATAACCTATAGTGCATGAGCAAGCTGAGCACAGGACTGTGAGACACAGGGTAAGGGCTGCTTCTCAAATCTAGTTTTCACCTGCACAGCCGGTCTGTGTCATAGGGAATGCAGGGCAGATGGGGGTGGAAAACCTACCTGTGGCACCTTGCCTTCCAAGGCATAAGACCCATTTTGCACCAATTGCATTAAGAAGCTCATAATTAAGCACCCAATCTTCCTCATTACCCTGCCTGCACATGCAGGAGGTTAGTTGTACTCTACTACATTTAATAGGAGGCATGTCCACCAGTATCTGAGGATTTTGATGGCTCTGTCGGAAATGTTTGTGGTAAAAGCTAGAGAAAAATGTTCCAGCAACATGAAAGAACATTAGCATTGCAATAAGGACCTGCATACCACCTCTTCAAGGTGGCATCTTGATGCTTATGTTAATATTTAGGGCTTTTCCTCAGAGGTCTGCCTGTATCTACCAGCAAATCTTTTCCTCCTCAGTCAGCAGGAGTTCTGTGATGCAAGTACTAGTTAATCTTTTGTGAGAGGTTTCTGGTAGGATATTGGGCATGTGCTATGTTGTTGTTGTTGGGGTTTTGGCTTTTACTTTTTTTTTTTTTTTAAAGTAGTCATCAACTTACATGATTATGAGGGGAAATAGAGCAGCAAAATGAAAATGAAACCCTGTATTGGGTTGTAGTCTTTACTAATAGTTTTCTTTTGTTTTTTTACTTTACCTAATAAAAATGAAATGGTTTTCAGTAAGACATAGGAAACTACTCTCACGTAACTCAGCAAGTATTACTTATGCATTAGCTGAGATTATTCAACAATTCATATTCAACAATCCTCATAGCTAGTCTTCGAGCAAGGGGTGAATAAAGGCAATGTAGTTTTTCCTAGATGAAAAACATGTTAGCAGAACTCTTGTTAGAGCTACAACCACAAAAGACACGCTTGAACAAACTACATCCTAACTGTGCTGCCCAAGGAATTTACAACTGGTTTCTGTGCAAACCTTATTCAATCAGGCATTTTTCTTCCATGGTCATCCTGTAGGCAAGCACAGTCCGGGGAGAGGAGGCCAGGGGTGTTACAGCTGTTACCTTCCCTTCCCATAACTATTACTTTACTCATTGTCACTGCAAGCACATTGAATTTCCTTGCTATTGATTACACAGTAGGCAATGTATCAAAGGCATTTCATTGCTGAGTGCGAGCCCTGTCACTGTTGCAGCAGAATAGGAAGGCAATTAAGTTTCCTGAGGGTAGGTGGGGGGTGAGGTTACAGAGCACAGGGCCCCAAAGACCACCCTGGCTCAAAGCCTGGATAGAAGAAGTCTGGAAGCACCCATGCAAAATTACAGTGATGTCCCATCTGCTTCCATAAATCTTCCTCATCTCAGCCGACTCCTTGCTTGTTGTGTCAAAAAAATACATGACAGTTCAGTAGAAAAGATTGCTCAAACCTCAAAGTGCAACAATTTCTGTCTATTTTAATTTTCCAAAACAAAGGCACTGTTTATCAGAGAATGAGATTTCACTTCAATCTCTCAATTTATTTATTTCATTTTTTTTTCATATTTCATATTTTTCTTCTGAAACTCCTCTTTCAGTCTCTTCTACAGTGCTTGAGCTATGTGACAGCTGATTATTTCTGTTAGAGAAATCCATTCACATAAAACACATAGTTTTAAAAAATGGCATAGAGTAAATTATTATTAGAGGTGAGCAGGAGGAGGCAGAGCTTCTCTAATACCTTCCTGTCCAAATGCTAACATTTCAAGTCAAGCTCAGATGACAGGACTATGCCTTAGTGATACTGAGCATGGATGGGAAAAACAGAGTACAACAATATACATTGAGAAAAATAAAAAAAAAAAATGTTATCTTCCATGTAAATGTGTAGGTTTTGCCTTAATTAAACCAGGCATGAACAAAGTCGTTAGTGTCACTGTCCAGCCAAATGGTGATACCACTGGGCTAGCAGCACACACCAAATCAAGGCGGGGTTGTCCTGGGAAGGGGTCTCAGCCTTCCACTATTCAGCCCCCTGTCTGGGGGCTGCCCAGGGCCTGTGGAGGAGAGGCCAGCCCTCAGGGCAGGTGGGTGCAGTGGGCAGCCAGATCTGGCCATCAGGGTCACCCTGGCTCAGAGCAGGGAGGTGGCAGCTGCTCTCCAGATGGCCCTGTGGCTTCGTCCATCACCCTTCATTGCACACCCCTCATTTATGCCTAAAACTGAATTTTTTTTTTTTTTAAATATGAATTAAAGAGGTTTGGGGTGGGCCCTCCAGCAATGCTGTTACCAAGCTGGCTCAGGGGAGAGCAGTGCCCTTAGCAGGGATCCCAGCCAGGCTGTCTCACTTACTGTCTCTCACTTCTGCTGATGCTGATGAAGCTGCTGCACTCAGGAGAGTCATGGAAGGCTCATTTACACCCAACTCTGCTTTGTATCAGGCAGAGCATTCAAACTCAGGGTATCTGGTAACCAAGTGGTCTTCCATCTCCAGGTTCCTCTGACTGTCTCTTGCTGTAATTGGAACTGGCCTGGCTGTTGATGGAAAGTTATTTCAAGGCTTCTGTAGCCTTCAGACTCAGGTTTCAAGACTTGGAAGAACTTTACAGGTTTCTCTGATTTGTCAACAACCTTTCAAGGCTGTTGATTTGTCACTATCCTTGTAACTCCCTACAGGACATATCTGTATCCCTTGCACCCATCAATTACCACAAAGCATTTTCCTTGCAAACAGGAACCCCCTTTCTTCCCACATCCACATGCACTTAGGCAAGTATCTGAAAGACACAAAAGTTTTAATTTTTTTTTTTTTTATAGGGATGTGGATACCATCAGGAAGCATCAGTTTTCACAACTGTCCCTTTTTTCAGCACCATTTAAAAGCTCTCAGATGCCCCATAACCAAATTGAAAAAATCAAATCTACTCTTCTGAGATTAAAGGGAATCTACTGAAAAAACTGTGTTAAAATACAAATTAGCACCCAAACCACAGTAAATATGTTCTGTCTTTCCTCCCTCCTCTGATGCTCTTACTGCCATGGATAAGGTATTAAAATTCTTTTTGAGTATTTATTCAAGCACTTCTTAGAGTGTTTAGTCATTCATTATGAAAATTGTCATGTCCTTATGTTCATGGTTTCCCATCCTGCACAATTAGGACGCATCCATCAACAACATCATAAAACATACACCTGCACTATAATCAAGTCCAATATAAAACTGCAACAACATCTCCAACAAAATATTGTGTGCACAGTTTGGAAATTTTAAAAGGACATGTAAGCCTTAAAACCTTTGCACTGGAAGAAAAAAAATCCTGACTTTCAGTACCCACATACATGAAACATCAATTTTAGTCATAAACTGCTCAAGATCTGTCTTAAAAAATAAATGCTCTTAAATACCCCACTACTCATGTTGGAAACTTGTTTTTGAACCTTCTGTGCAGATTAGAAGGCACTTCTTACCTGTTCCCCAATTCATCCTCTCAGTTTTTTGCTTATATTGTCTTTCAAGTCATAAAGTCCCTTTCCTCCAGCCCTGGCCAGTTTCTGTTCAGGGTTTGATCCAGTATCATTAAACCACCAATCAAGAATAGCAGAGAACAGTAGATGAGCAGCAGATTAAGGTATTTTAATAGTAATTGAAGCTCTCACATAAGTAATACATTTCTGCAGTATACACTTTTGCAGCCTGTGGGAATAAATGGCTTGGAGTACCTTGAACATCTGCGTCCTGAAAGCTGTGCCAAGTCTGTAGAGCTGCAGTGATGGACAGGATACAGAGCAGGCCCTTCCCTGCTGTGTTCCCCAGGGTGCCTGAGGTATCTTTTCCTGAGTGCCCAGCTCTCCAACCACTCCCCCTTTTACAGATTAAATGGACACAGAAGAGCAAGATGGTGAGTCAGCACTCCTGCTTAATTATTTTTTGTTTCATCAACTAATCTTTTTCCATTATATGTTTCTTTTCTGAAATAAGTAGTAGGTTACTGCAGATACCTCATGTAACAACAGATTAAAACAGATATTACACACTAAAGGCCTTTTCAGACACTTTGAAATGAAGTTTTGAAGGTTCAGGGCAAGACCTCGATGCTTTCCAGGGGAAAATGAGCGTAAAAGTAGGATTTTCTGCCATGTTTCTCCCTTACCAACCAGTCATCTTCTTCCTCACGACACAAAACTTACAGCAAAATGGAATGGTATTTTAGGTACTGCATGAACTGTAATATGCATGCTTAGTAACATCTGTCCAGTTTTTGAAAAAGCACCTAAGCTTTGAAAGAAGGAAACGATGAAACATGCAAAAGCCTCAAGAAGCTTTGCTATTGCTGCACGCCACCACAAAAGTCTTGAGAGAAAGGAAACCTCCTCTGAATTCCAGGGAGCTGCATAGTCATCTTTCCCAGCTACACCTAAAGGTCCTTCTGCAACACTCCCTGTAAAGCAACATCTACAGACCTGTCTGTCTAACAAGTGTGGAGCTCTGGTTTTACTTGGACTTTTGCTGTAGCATGCAAGAGGCAATATGAAAGCAAGGCAATATGAAGGTAAGGCAAGAGGCAATACAAGCAAGAAAGAGTGAGGAAGGAACATGGAAATTCTAGTTTCTTGCACTGTCAAATATAAGTTGTCTGAAATGTATTAAATGATTGTGTTCACCCAAATTTTGCTCAGTCTATGGCCACAGCTGACAAGCAATTTCAAAACAAACAAACAAACAAACCACAAACAAAAAAAAACCACCAAAAACCCACAAGAAAATGCCACCCTTCAAGGTGCAAAGTATCATGAGTCACTGTTGACTACTCTGAAAGGTCAATATGCAAAACTGGAGAAGTACATATAGTCTAGGTAGGTATGCTGTCAACTCCTCCAAACTCAAAGCAGCAATTTTGTCCTATGCAAATCATATAATCCAAATTCCTGCCAGATTAGTTTCATTCCTTGTAGGAACTCACTCTAAACCAAGGCAATAATTAGATTCACACCTTTTAATTGCTCTTTTCTGTCATAGTCAACACGGACACTGCACTCAAGGTGCTTCATTAGAATCATCAGAAGGCTCCAAGCATCAGCACCTTATTATTCAAAACTCTTTTCTCTGTATCTCCAAAGAGCAGTTCCACACAGCTCTGTCTCTCTTCTTCAGTTCTGGCTCACTCCTTCCTGTCCCTAACACAACCGCCTAACTCCGTCTGTCCTACATACAGCATCTTACCTTTTCTGTCCCTTTCCATGACCTCCTTTTCCTAGATCTTCACAACATGGCCAGCAAACTCCAACTGACTCCCTACCAGCTAATGCACTCTTTATCACACCCATAGCTTGAGGGCAAGGCTGTTTCCACTCTAGGAATAATTACCACAGCTGGAACATATCAGGGGGAAGACTGCCTTCAGCAGCATCTCCTTTTGTCTCCCCACATTTTTCCTCTTCAGGTTAAAACGGCCAGAAATTCTGCATTTCTGTTGGGAGGGAAAAGAAAGCAGAAACTAAATAAAAGCCTACCCTAAGAGATCTGTCACTTGTCTCTCCCATCCAAGACACATTCCTACTCTTATACCTTTTCTGGGCACACTGAAGGAAGTGTTTCTCTATGATTTGGGAATTGCAGAAGACAGATCCCCATTTCAGCCACCCCATGCTTACACAGCAACAAGGAGGGGAGCTAGCACAGGTCTTGATTTGCTCACCACTGCTTGGAAGATGAGAATGCCGCATGTGCAGAACGAGGCAGAGGACGCAAACCAATGTACAACCCCCTTTTTGCGGTCCCAAACCCTCTTGCCTCCTTTCTCAGGGAAGAGATGTAAATCTCATAATAGAGACTAAGCCTAGTCAAGGAGAAATCAAGGGGAAAGCCAAAGGCAGAGCAACTAAACTGTGGAGGCTGGAAAAAAAAGGGGAAGTTCAAAGAGCTAGGGGAAAAAACAGAGGAGGAAACAACCAGCCAAATTCAGATGGGGAATGAGGAATAAAAACATCACTGTAGTCACTGTTATTCAGGTATATTGCTGGCAAAATTCACAGTCCAGTGACGGCAGCATGGGGCAAAGTTAGTTAATACTGCACTGAACATCCCCACTGAAATTTAAATGCATCCAGTGCTTGACACAGGGATCCAAAGGCTCCAGGAACTGTAGAATTAAACAGCTTAATAGCTAACAAATTTCCAGGAAAAACTGTGAGACACTTTCAGGCAGTGAGGGAGCAAAGAGCATTTCAAGCCAATAAGTTTTTGAGAAAGGTTTGAGTAACCAAGGAGAAGGGCAAGCAAACCCTGCACAATGATAGATGACATTCAAAAGGAGAAAAACAAACGAAAACAAAGCACACTTGAACTGCTAAAGTTAATTTTTAAACATGAAATACAGTGGCTGAGAGATGTTCTGCACTCCTAGTAAATAGAAGTGATGCACTTAAAAGTGAATGCTAGGGTTGCCCTGGTTATAGAAAAGACACTGAAGTTGTGTGCTCTTAACACTGCTTTTACATTAATTTCTCCAATGTCAGTTTTCTGCCTGGGACCCTCAACAACTTGTTTGCTCCAGCATTGCTTATGTTGTCATTGAAAGGGCTCCAGCTACATGCAAACAATATCCAGAATAGTGGGGCACTAGCACTGGGAATTGAAATAGGAACAATATCTCACACATTTAAAAAAAAAAAAAAAAGGAAAGCTGCATACATACATAGAAGTTATCTAATTCCTAGCATAAGTAGGCTGAAAAAAATTTTGTGCCAACTTGCTTAGTTCTTTGGGATGATTCTTGCAAGAACATGAGACAGTAATTCCAGGAAGCAAAAGCTGGAAATCAATGTTACAGTAAATACAATCTAACTGATCTACTAAAGGTCCGTTTTATGTGAAGAAGGAACAAAGCAGTTTATTTTTTCCTCTCTGTATTTGAACCAAGCAAAACCATCCCCTGCTATTTTTGAATTATTCCCAACTGTTTTCCATAGCCCACTACAAGTTTTCCAGAGTATACTTTGCCTCTCCCTGTTCCTGCAGCATCCTTCAGGCAAATCTGGCAAACCAGAAAATTTTGGTTCTCATGTCCCTGCTTTTGAAAATCATCAATAATACTTTGTGCATCAAGCTGTTTCCATTCTGAGCTGTTTCCATTCTGTTTGACAAAGGTATTTGCCAGTTATTCCTCAATGTTCATTTTCCTGCCCATGCCTTTCCACATTTCTGCCTTCCACCAGGGATGAAACAGATTGCACTGGAGTGTACACAGAATTATCTCTTAAGTAAAATGCTGCTTGCTTGAAAACCAAACCTATCAATCAGATGTGCAATCCTTGGTATCCAACACAGTGTCACAAGAACAATCTTCATCCCTTCCTGAAATCTACAGCACCCCTCACTCTGCTATAAACTGCAGACAAAGACACCAGTTCTTCCTCAGAAATACATAGGAGCACCTTGGAAAAACCAGCTGCCTTTTAATCAAGGAACACATGTCCTCCCAACTGCAGCACAAGTTCTTACTAAAACAATTTCTCTGCCAGTTGTTTTCTGTGTAAGAAGCAACATTCCAACTACACTTAACAGCTGGTTTAAACTTTTGCTCTGCAGCAAAATGAGCAATCCTGTGGAGGATTAACAAACATTAAGATTTTAAAGTGCAAAATAAGAAGGAAGATGAAAAATCATAATATACTACTAGCTCACTTGGAAGAAGAACTTCCTGTTTTGGATACAGCAAAGGACTAAACCAAGAGGAAACACAGTAAGCTAGAGGGCTGAAAGAGGTAAATTTCAGGATCAGAAGCACAGTCTCTTAACTGTATTCAATAATAAATATTATGTCTGTGTCATCCAGTGATACTGCCTTTTCAATGTCCATAGTACCTCTCTGACTTAGAGCTGTACCTTGCAAGGTCATGTAGCACTGTCTGTGTCTACGAACTTTTGCTGTCCTAGGTCTTTGCTGTCCCTAGCTCTAGCCACATCAGCACTACTACTGTTACAGCAGGACAAAAGTATTAAGAAAGGGCAGCGTGTTTTATTCCTGCTAGAGGTCAATATCCTGTTTTAAAAGTTGGAGTTGCATTTTTAGGAGACATGGCTAAGACAAGAGTATATAAGCAACCATTTTTCTGAGGGCAAGGCTGAGTTAGTGAATCAATATGTTCTTTTGCATTGTCTCTTTATACCATTCTTTGATCCAGATATATGACAAATATGCTCCCCAGTGTGTTTAGAGAAAAATTAATGCACAGTTTTTCCTCCTCCTCCAAAAGTGGTATTGGTTTCTCTGACTGTGATGGATGTCTTCTGCTTTTGTTTTCCATTGATCCTAAATTGTAAAGGAATAGTAAAAAACCTTCTTTCCTGGATTTGCATCATCCAACTACAGGTCTGAAATGTTGATTTAGGATTTCAAGCGCTATTTGTAGTCTAGGGTTTGCTACATCAATTCAGGAATTTGTCATATCAAGTAACTCAGCAGCTCATTATTTTTTGGCTCTGAAAAATTGCTTTTATCAACTTGTCCTCAAATGAAGACTAGTCTGTCATTAGCAGAGCAAACGGGGTCTGTTGGAGATCACTGCACAGGGAGGCTGTACAGAAGGAATTTTGTGCTAAACATCACCTGGGAGCCTCCAATAACTAACAGAATCACAGCTGCCTGGGTGTAGTTTAACTTCAATCAATAAACTCTTTGATAAAATTTTGATGCTGACTGGAATGCTGGAGAAAGCAAAAAATTCCACTCTATGAAGGGATTAGCACTGTTTCATTATGGAAAATAACCTCTGTGTGCATATTTCAGGACTTAAAATGATACAGTGAATGTGTCAGTACACAAAATCTTCTTATACCATTGTGGGCTGTATAAACTAAAGGACAATAATGTTTGTCATCAAGGCCTAAGCCTGGGCCAACTGGTGAAAGCTTTGTTTAGTTTTGGGTTTGGGTTTAGCATTGTGTGTTTTAGGAGTGGAGCCTAGACCCCAATAAGCCTCTCCAGTGGAAAGGCTGCTTGGGGAAACTCAGGCAAAGAAGTCAAGCTGACACATCCACACATGCCACATGGCTAGCTCAGCAAGGAGAGGCAAGAGGGCCTTCACACTAGATCAGCTCCAGCCAGGTTTATTTCCAAGGGAAATCCAGGGCAGAAAGGGGTAAAGATGTGCCAGTCTCAGGGTTAAGTATGAGCTTCAGCAGCCTTGAGGCATGGAGGTGGAACAAAGGGCAGGTAAGGTCAGTGTCCTACAGGGAAACGGGGCTGGTCACTGAGGTCCCAAAACCAAAGGAGACACAGAGGAAAGGAGAAAGCAAAGGCCATTAGGGAGGGCATTAGGGAGGGGGAAACTGGGGCAAACCATGGTGTACAGAGCACCATTGGGAAGTACTCTCTCTCAGGCTGCGAAGGTGACTCTATGATCTGTCCTGCCAAGGCCAGACCCTAGGTATTAGGTCAAGGGGCTGCAGGGATTCCACAGGTTTGGGTTTGGTTTTGGTTGCAGTTTTGGGTGAAGAAGAGGAGATCAAAGATAGCAGGATTGTTCACTGCCATTGTAGGATTCCATTGTGCTTATTACAAGGGCAAGGACCACCTTCTATAGTCACGGTTCGTACTGTGATGTTTTGATTTCTCTGAAACTCTTTCCCAGGCACTGTTCTGTCAACAAGAGACATGTTTTCCTAACCGTATCCTATGTTTTGCATTCCTTTTCCTAGGAGGGAGCTTCTCTTGATGTCCCTCTGACTTGACCAATGTAGTCAAAGAAGTTTGTCTTTCTTCCACCCCTTGGGTGGGTTCTTTGTAAAATAGTATAAAGGGAAGAAATTCCCGGGCAATAAAGATGATTGGAGTCATTTCAGCCTTCTGACCTCAGGAGTCTGTGTCGTTGTTAACCTTGAACAGCGTCAACCTTCTGCTTCCATTCCTTACACAAAACCAAAGAATTAAGAAAACCCACAGATTTCCTTGTTCAGTGCCAGCACCAATCATCATGACTACCCAAAAGATAAAGGGAAGCTGTCACTGTGGCAGACAGCTCATTGATTGTTCAAGGCTTTTTTTATTACATTTATTTATTTATTTATTATTTTATTATTACAGGACTTAGACAAGAGGACGCATATCCTCAAAAAGACCTCAAAACCACCTTACAAAAAGTGCAAGACAAATTTAGTGTTTTACTTCTGATAAAATAACCCCTTCTTCCTGAAACTAGTATGTTGTTCTTAGGCTGAAGGACAGCATTAGAAACAAATTCAGATATGTAACTCCTACACACTTTATCTTATCTCTTATCTGTTTCTAATAAATTGCCAACATCTCATCTGAAAATTATAATTTATAGCCATTGTTTAGTTTAGAAGTTATATGTCTCATTAATTGACTCCGGCTACTTTTTCCAAAGCAATAATCAATAACTTGTATTTCAAGTCACAAGTTTGGTATCCTGAGACATGCAGACACATTTCAGTGACTCAGCTGGACCTGTGAGAAACAACATATTTAGTTAGCTGTAGGTTACATATTCCCCACACTTGATCAAAATGTGAACTAGCAAGTACCATGAGGTATAGTTTTAGCACTCACTGCCATGCCCACCAGGGTCATTTAGGGCACTGTGATTTTAGACAAGAACATTAGTGGAATGAGGCATACAGAGGCTGATCAGTCACACACAAGTTTTGAAAACAAGACACATTACATTACCTCTCAATATTTCAATGTCTGCACTGCTGAATTTAAAAGACCTTGGGTAATATGTTTCTGGGCTTGCAGTTTCACTCTGTGCCACTTAGGACTGACATGGGCAGAAAGCTTTAGAGGTGTCCTATATTCTCAGCATAAAAGCCAGCATTATGCCTTAGAAAATTTTGGTACCTGGTCAAGAGATCCAAACTACCCTTTAAGTGGTATCTCTGGATTTTTGCTTCTTTAAAATAATTTAAAAGTATGTTAAAAGAAAAAAAAAAAAAAAAAGAAAAAAAAAGGCTACAAAGCAGTCCAAAAGCATTTGAACAAGAGCACCTCTAGCTTGGAAAAGAAAATGATGGAAAAAAAAAATCATGCAATATTCTGAGCTGGAAGAGACCCACAAGGATCATCGAATGCAACTCCTGGCCCTGCATGGCACCATCCCCAAGGGGCATACCATGTGTCTGAAAGCATTGTCCAAATACTTCTTGAACTCTGTCAGTCTTGGTGCTGTGACCACTGCCCTGGGGAGCCTGTTCCAGTGCCCAAACATCCTCTGGGTAAAAAAAAAAAATTCCTGATAATTAGCCCCAACAGGTCCCTTGGGTCCTGTCACTGGTCATTACAAAGAAGAGATTAGTGTCTGCCCTTCATCTTCCTCTCACAGGGAAGTGGTAACTTCAATGGGGTCTCCCCTCAATCCTCTCTTCTCCAGGCTGAACAGACCAAGGGCCCTCAGCCACTCCTTGTGTGGCTTTCCCTCAAGGCCCTTCATAATCTTCGTGGCCTTCCTTTAGACACTCTCGAATATCTTTGTATCTTATTAGGTGGCACCCCAAACTTCCCCAGCAATCAAGGTGAGGCCATCCCAGCCCAACCCAGAGCAGAGCAGGACAATCCCCTCCCTTGCCTGGCTAGTGATGCTATGCCTGATGCCCCCTATGACAGGGCTGGCCCTCCTGGCTGCCAGGGCACTGCTGGCTCAGATCCAGCTTGCCATTGACCAGGATTCCCAGGTGCCTTGCTGTAGTGCTGCTTTCAGCCTCTTTTCAGCATCTCCCAACTTAATATCATCAGCAAACTTGTTTAATTTACCTTTGAGTGCTGTGTTCAAAGAGCACAAGGCCAAGGATAGGGCCCTGTGGAGCCCTGCTAGTGACAGGTCACCAGTGTGATGTCACCCCAGTCACTGTCCCCATTTATGCCTGACCTGTGAGCCAGTTGCTCGCTCATCACAAGATCTGTTTACCCAGCTGATGTGTTGGGTGTCTTGTGTGCTGGGTGTTTTTTTCCAGAAGGATCTTGGAAGAGACAGTATCAAAATCTCTGCTGAAATCCAAATGACTGCATCAAGGCTGCATGGTTTCCCTTCATCCCTACAGTGTGACAGCCTGGGCAGGGACAGGAAGACCAGGTGTCACCTCAAGATTCTGGGTGCAAAAGTCCCTTTGACGGTGAAACAAATGAGAGACAGGCACAATACTGATGACTCAAGAAAGAAGAACTTTACTGAGAGGTAAAACAATGGACAGTAAACTGAGCTCAGTATGGGGTACATCAAGAAAGACAAAGGCCAGGGAGTTACAGTAACTTATAAGCTAGGCAGAATCTGAGGGCAGGGAGCCAGTTGGGAGAGAGGATGAGGAATATGCAAATTATTGCAGCAAAAAGTAACCAATGGTAACAAGGGGATCAGAGAACTTTCTAATCTAATTAACATAAGAGAGCTTCCATGGGGCCTTGTGGGTGAGATTGCTCTCACCCTCATCAGGGGATTTTTCCCACGGCCTTAGCTTGAGGCTTTCTTTGAGCCCAACACTATAGGGTTACCTCGTCACAAAGCAAAATTAGGTTTGACAAGCAGAACTTTCCCTTCATGAAGCCTTGCTGACTTGTGGCCAAGGGCTGCATTGTTCTTCAGACGGTTTTCAATACCTTCAGGAATAATTTTCTCCATAATTTTACCACTACTAGAAGCGTGACTGACAGGCCTGCAGTTTCCAGGGTCATCCTTCTTGCCCTTCTTGAAAACTGGGACAATGTTTACCAGCTTCCAGTCAACTGAGACTTCTATGGATTCCCAAGAATGTTCAAAAATCATTGAGAGAGGCTCATGATGATATCATCAGCTCTTTGAGTGTTGTCGGATGAATCCCATCATGCCTCATGATGGAGGGATTTGTAGGGATCCAGCTGGAGCAACAGAACCTGCACAGGCTCAGAGTCAGCTGGGAGTTTGTCACTCTCACAGTCATAGTCCTCCAGCTCAGGGCACTTGGACCCCCTTAGCCCATCAGCACTGTTGGAGACAGAGGCAAGGAAAATATTAAACACCTCTGCCTTGTCTCTGTCCTTGTTTGGGAGGTGACCATTCTAATCCTGCAATGGGCCAATTTTATCTCTGCACTGCCTTTTACTATTAATGATTTAAGTAAACTCTTTCCACTGTCCCCCACAGTTCTGGCCAGCATCAACTCCAGTCACATTTTGCCTGCAGGAATCTTTCTCTCTTACAGGAGTATCTCTGTTTTCCTCCCATGTCTCCTGACTTTGGCTACAAATCTCCTTTTTCTTGCTTTAACTCCAAAAGATCCCAGCTCAGCCAAGCCAGCCTTCTGCATCACCTGCTTGACTTCTAACATTTTGGAATTGCCTGTTTTCCTGTGCCCTTAGGAGGTGGTGCTTAAAAAGTGACCAGCACTGATGGACTCCAGCACATTCAAAAGAATATTCAGAGGCGCCCTTACTCACAAGTTCTCTGAGCAGCCTGAAAAAAAAATGATCTAGTGAGACTTCATGGTGTCTTCACAAATCTAGATGGGATGAAACGGAGATCTATTTAAAAGTTTATGACCTTACTTCAGCTTTTCAAGTATTTTAGCTTTCTCATCAATATAGATGTGCAATTATTAATAAATCACAATTTCAGCCCAAAATATACAGGTAGCTGTGAAATTATTAGTTTCGATAGTGCTAAACTCTGGAGAGGGGGATGAATCAATTAATATAAGGTGAGAGATATGGGACCTGAAAGAAGTAGAGATAGTAAGTGAATTGAGGAAGCAGTTTTGCACTTTTGGTTAAAATAACACTACCAAGAAATGCAAAGTCAAGAAAATCTGGAACAGTGCAGAAAGCAGAAAAAATACAGATGAAAGGCAGCAGCAACACTTGAGAGGAATGACAGCAGGATATTTTAATTCTGATTCTGTCACAATTCAGTGTGAGAGAAACAGTTTCTCCCATGAGTCAGTCCTTCTCTGTTTAAAACTGGAGTAAGTTTTTCAGAAGTGTCTTCCCAAGACCTTTCCATAGCATACTAATCACTGGTAAAAGAAAAACACGTGAACCCTTCTATCAGGTTTGCAATTGCTAAGTAAGGGTGTTACTGCCTGTAGTTTTTCAAATCATGGTAAGAAATGTAGTATTTGCCATGCTGTGTTGGACCTGTGGTATGTGCAGGTCTCACTCCCTACTGGACAGAGGATGCTTCTCTGGAAGCAGCAGACACTCAGGGCTTTGGTAGGTTATTGGCAAGAGCAATGAAGAAGGCAAACAAGGAAAGAGCTGAGGTGACACACACCTGACTCATTACTGCAGGGACACAGACACCATCTGAGTCAGACCCCAGGTGTGACAGCTCATGTCATTGCACAGAGCAACTTCCAACTGAAGACTCTCATGTGGGGAAAAATGAACTGCAGTGGCTGCTAAGGAGCTTGATGTATGAGGTAGAAAAGCTGTCATTCCTGAGCACTCCTTGGAGGCCTCCAGGTGAGGCTGCCCCTACAGCACCTGCCACCAAACCATCTGTAGACCTTCTGACCTGGATAGAATCTCTAAATATTCAGAATCTCAAAACCTCATTGTTACATCAGATATTGTGTCAAAGTGACTTCTTCAGAGGAAAAAACAATGACAAGAGCTAAAGTCTTCTGCAAAATCAGGTTTAAAAAAGAAAACAAGTAGAAATCCCCATCTGGTGGCGGTATGAGATTAAGAGGTGTTTTTTTCATGTTACAGGACTGGTGAGTTACATACTGTAAATAACCAAAAGCAATAAGGGAAACAAAACACATTCCAGTCCTCAGCAAAGGTTTGGAATAAGAAAAAAAAAAAAAAGAAAAAAAAAAAAAAAAAAATTGTTCCTTTTAGGTATTCACAGATTCACAGTAATAACATAAATGTTTCATAACTTTGATTAAAGGAAATAATTTCACCTTTAATTTAAACTTCGAAGTAATTTCCAGCATAAACACAGCATCTTCAGCATCTTTTTAATTAAAATAGGAGTGGACTTGGTTTTTTCTTGAATAGTAATCACTCTTTCTGTCCTTGGAGATTAGATGATTATGTTGAAGTCTCTGAAATTACAGCAAAAGGTTTAGAATTTTTTTAAGGTTAAATTATTGTTAGACAGCATTAGAGCAGAAGCTTCAGTATTGAAAGGGGAAAACTTTATTTTCCAACACTTGTTATGAAACTGTAATAAGAAAAAGAAGAAAAATAAATAGGAAAAAAAGCACCCCAAAGTTCCTAGATTAGTTTTGTTTTTAAAAGCAGAATGGTTCATAGTTTTGTAGAAACCTGAAACTGCCTGAACTGGGCAAGTTACTTGATGTTTATTGACTCTTAAAGTAGAAATAACACAGCATTTTGTCATTTCAGTAGAGGATCCACTAATACTGAGATGTGTTTAGTGTGTGTTTATGTGCCTGTGTCAGGGAAGGAACCCATATCAGGGTTTTTATTTGTGGCCAATTGATACTGTTCAAGATCTTTATTATGGTGGTTTGTGCTGTAGTATGGTTTATGAAACCTCCTTTTCCAATAATTTTCTAATAATAAGCTGGTGCGACACAGTAGTGAGTGTTGAGCTCACAGCAGGGATGATCTCAGCAATGAGAAGTTGTCCCATGCTGAACAGTATGCTGTCACTGTTTTCAGGCATGGCTGGTTTTGTTGTTGCTGATGTATTGCACTCCTAGTTCACAGGAGCCGGCAGAGCAAGGATACCTATGCGAGGTGTGTGACCAGTAGATGATGGCAGAGCTTTAAAGGGAAGTGGACAGGTTAATGACCATTTCTGTCTCCCTGAGACAGAAATAGGAACATCTGTGACAAAAAAACTTCAAGATCCTGTATCCCACCCCATGCAGCAGCATCCCCCATCCAGAGAGAAGGCAGTAACTTACACCAAAGGAGAGAATAGAGGCAAGTCTTTGCTCAGGTTGGCAAGTGAACCCTCTCCAGGTGTTTGCCTTACCTCCTCAGGCGCCTCTACACAAGTGTGAAGCTCTGGATGTGGCAGGTCTGCCAGCTGATAATGTGGATGATGGTTCATCTACGCCAGAGGTGCTGCCAACATCAGAAAGGCCAACCCCCACGTCATGACCACCTCCATGAGGAATAAAAAAATGGGTCACAGTTGTCTCCTCCCCTTTCAAAATGCTATTGCTTAAAAGGCATTCCTTATTGCCATAAAACAGTTCATGTACATGTTATTAATATGCAAATTATATTTTTACTACAAACTAATTCCTGTTTATTTTTCTAAGAGCACCTAATAAGAAGGATGCACAAATGCACAGAAAATTGGAAGAAAATCCCCTTTTTCCCCCAGAGGAAAAAAAAATGCTTTGCGCTACAGTTCTCAATACTGAAAACATTTATCACATAAACCCCATGAGTATATATTCCTGAAAGGTTTTACCAGTGAGAGGTGCTGAGGTACCTCAGCAGGTCCCCTCCCCTGATTTGGCACGGGGGGTTGGTGCAGACCAGCTCTCAGCCCCAAACCAGCTGTTCCCCACCACAGCCCCTGTCAGTGCCTGGTGCTGAAAGGGGAGTTGTGATGGATCAGTGCTCTAATGAGCAAGACAAGAAAGAAAGAAAGAAAGAACAAAAGAATGAAAGAATGAAAGAAAGAACCACAGTGATAATTAAAGCTGTATTTTCACCTTCAACATCTCTCTGCTTTTTTTCCCCCTGAAATATTTGTGTTTGGTTTTGTTGTTTTGTTTGGGTTTTTTTCTTTTCTGTTCTCTCCTTGATTTCCTCCATTTCAGAGCCAAAATAACTGCCTGACTGGCAAGCACCCAGCCTCCCAAAAGCTGGATGCTGGATGCTCTCTAGGAGCTGCTGCTCTCCACCTAGTGGGCAGCCCAGCATCCCAGAGGAGGAGTCCAAAAGCATCCCACAAGGCAAGGAAGTACGACGAGGCTGATTATTGGCAGGCAGAAGCTGGGCCACATGCTGCAGCTTACAAACCCAGGAGGTCTCCTGGCAAGGATTAAGCTGCTGCTCATGGCCCGAGGAATTGCATCCTATCTTTAGCCCTGAAGAGGAGTCTTACATATGTCACCCACTGCTTACTGGGTTGTGCAGGGAAGGCAGCAAGGGGTTCATCCCCATACCTGGCCTTGGCCACCTATGTTCCTGCACCCTGCCAGAAGCCCTTTCCTATGCCAAAGGGATCTGGTTCCCTCATCCACATTCAGGCTGGGAGCTTTGACAGGAAGAACAATCTTAAAAGTGGTTTTTCCTAAATGCGCTGCTGACTAAAATACATCTGCCACTCAGTGGATTGAGCCATTTGATTTGACATTTAAATATAGATATCTCTTACTGCAAAGTGATTTAACACTCCACTGAAACACAACAGTTACAACATAATTTTCAGAGTGAGAAAAATTTAGAGAGTCACTTGTCCAACCAACCCATTCCCAGAGATTTAACAAGGTCTGCAGGTGTCTCTTTTTGGGCAGAAGCCCCAGACTTGCTGCTGGTGCTGGCAGCATTGCCTGTGCCTCTCCGTTCTGCTTTACAGGAGCAGACAGGAGCACAATAGAGGGAAACAGGCTGCAGCGCTCCTGGGCAGCTGCACCCAGCCCCTCCTCTCCTTCCCCCGGGAACAGCCTAAAGGGGCAGCTCTTCTGAGATCTGTTTGGGGAGAAATGTGCCTTTGTGGGAAAGCAGCTGCAGAGAAAGCAAAACAGACAGTGTGAGAGATAGAGTGGAGGTAGTTAGAGGGGACAGAGGAAAAGTTGAGAAAACAGGAGGCCTCTGAAAAATCTCATGCCTGAACACAACACAGATATAATGGAGGAAGAAATAAGTTCTTGACTGGAGAAAAAGCCAAAATAGTAAATAGTAAGAGAAACGGAAAAATCCAAAATAATAGTTCCAAATCAACAGATTAAATCAATACATTTCTCTCTGCCTTTTTGGCAGCACTGGGCTGATGACTGCCCACTTACCCACAACTGAGGATAATATATTTCACATGAGGATTAATAAGAAAAATAGGAATATTTTTCTCCTCCTTAGCATTTCTGGAAATAATATAATACATTCATCCAAAGCTAATACAACCTACTTTTCAAATCCAGAATGCATTTCAGTGACCTTTTAAGGAAATCCAATATTGACAATTGATGCACTGTACAGTATAGTGAAAATATGGGAATTGAAAGACAGATAACATACCCATTCCTCCTCTCTTGTGTGTTTCATTCTTCCTGCTCTCAAAAAAGAAAGGTTTTTACCTCATACATACCTGAGTGCTCAGAAACATAATGACCAAAGGGTTATTAGAAAGCATTTAACTTTCTACCAACTTTTACAGGAGATGTAATAGGTATATACTCTCTATCTTTCATTTTTATTGCTTGCAGCAAAAAAATTTCCAGGTTTTTGCACAGTGGCTTCTTTCTTTTCTTGATGATACTCACCACCTGTTTCTGATAAGGACAGTATACAATTTCTCTCCTATATCTGCAGATATTTGTCTAGTGTATAAAAACACAGTGCACTGCCTGGACGTAATATGCCAAAGCAAATTATGGAAAAGCAGACCGTAATCAATGCAGTTAAAACATGCATGAATTTGGTTCAACTAAAAAAAAAATTCATTACAAATACAAAAGCAATCTATTTAAATTCTTCTTCTAAGACCAATCAGAACAATGTCAACAATAAAGTTCCAGTAACCAAACAATAAGAATTTTGTATTTTCATCTGCACTCTATTAAAAACAAATTATTTCATTTTGTGTGGGAAAGCATATCCAAACATGCAGAAAAATGGGCAGAGATGCAATGAACAGAACATTACAGTCACATGCAAAATAATAACACATACCAATGCATGTGATATGTTTGTACACAATCATGTTTTTCCATGAAATGTTTCTAAATTGCTTCTTGCCAAGGAGAAATTGAGCTACAGTTTATTATGAGATTTCTTTTACCCCTAATCTTCTTGGCATTTCCCCCTAGCAATCACTGTCACAGCCTTTTATTTTTCTCTGGGATGTCAGGAGAAGGGGAATGGTGGAGCTAAAAATCCAGGGATGCAGAAAGGACAACCAACTTTTAAATGAAGTGTTGAATTTTGGCAATTTATTTATTTGAATTTGAAAATTTATTTATTTGAAAAAGAAAAAAAAAAAAAAAAGACATTTGCACATGAGCCTGGGTTAAAGCAACCCATAACTATATTCAGCTCTGGTCAAAACTGCATCACAACTTTTAATCTCAAATCTCCTACCCTGAAAAAAAAGTGTGAAAACAGACTAACAGCAAAAGAAGGCCCAAATATAAAAATATTTTGGTTCCAAAGATATCTTAAGCGCACAGATGACAGAAACACTTGCTTCAGCTTTCAGGTTTTGTTGTGATGTTACATTATCTCCATATATGATACTAACAGGAAACAGCAGTTAACACATAACAAAATTCCTTCACAAAAACAAAGTAGAGACCACTCAAACTGTACCCATTCCTGGCAGACCTGACAAATGCACAGCTGGAGGACAGCACTTTCCCCATCTCCCAAAAAAAGTATATATTTAAGTGAATGAACCATCAGTTTCCACCCTCTCATCTTAATGGCAATGTTTTACTACTTTCTCCTGTGTACACAAATGAAGAGATGTAAAAATGTACTAGATTGCATTTAGTTACTCTGAAATCACATTGGTGAAATTACAGAATTGTACTAATTTTTAAATACATGATAAACACTAACCCATCTATTTACTGACTTCTTAAACAATATGAGTTTTTTATTCTTCCAGCTATTAAAACATAGTATTGAGATAAAAAAAATACTCTTTTCTGACTTTCAAAACTCTTGGACGGGCACAGGTTTTCTTGACTGAAGTTTCCACAAATGTCTATTGGCCCAAATTCCTTTTGAGCATCAGGGAGCAAACTCTCTTCCTTCCTTATGTATATTTGGGAATAATGCAAAGCCCTATTGCTCTACATGAGCAACCTCCTGGAAAGCACTGTAGCACAGGCAGCACTTGGCAGAGCAGCACAAACAGAAGGGCTGCAAAGGCCCTAGTGAATGTCCTGCTCATGGATCATGACCCTGTGGGTGAACCCAGGAGCATATGGTCTTCCACACCGTGCTCTGTAAATCCTTCCTTGTCTCCTCCAATCTATGTCAGTTCAGTGATTCTCAAATGCATTTGGGGCATGATTTTTTGGAAGGTATAGAAGTGGTATATTGTGATGACCTTTTATGAGTATATTGTCCTGTAATGGTGCACACCAAGTTCTTGCTGGCTACATGTAGCAATAAAGGCCACCTTTGAGGATACCATGGCACAAAGAACCTGCTTCCAGACACCAAAGAAAAGGGGTATGGTAGGGGCATTAAAACAAGGGGTCACAAACTCAGGCAGCTCACCTTAAAAAAGTATGCCCTAGGCTTAAAGGAAAACCACAGAATTCTTGATTCACTGAATCACAGAATGACAGAATATCCTCATTTGGAAGGGACCCACAAGGATCATTGAATCCAACCCCTTGTCCTGCACAGGACCATCCCCAAGAGGCACGTCATGTGTCTGAGAGCATTGTCCAAATGCTTCTTGCACTCTGTCGGGCTTGGTTCTGTGACCACTGCCCCGGGAAGCCAGTTCAGTTCCCAAATATGCATAGACATGTTTTCACCCTCTGTAAAAAAACTGTATTTCTGATATTTAACCTTAACATCCTCTGACTCAACTTCAGGCCATTTATTTGAGTCCTGTTATTGGTCACCACAGAGAAGAGATCAGTGTCTGCCCCTCCTCCTCTCCTCACAAGGAAGTTGTAACTGCAGTGAGGTTTCTCCTCAGTCTCCTCTTCTTCAAGGCTGAACAGACCAATGGCCCTCAGCCATTTCTCATATGGCTTGCCTTGAGGCCTTTCACCATCTTCATTGCTCTCCTTTGGACACGCTCTGATAGCTCATTGTTTTTCTTATGTTGTGGTGCCCAAAACTGCCCCTAGGACTTGAGGTGAGGCCACCCCAACCCAGAGCAGAGCAGGACAATCTCCTCGTTGCCTGGCCGGTGATGCTGTGCCTGATGACCC
>VWYO01001202.1:189-70573 GCA_013400275.1 Rhadina sibilatrix
CCTGCCGCCCGTTCGCGGGGTTCCTTTTTGCCTCGGGAGAGGCCGGGGGTGGGAGGCGGGATGTTGGGCCCGCGGCGCGGGCCGGGCTCGTTCCCCACGGGAGACGCGGCCACGCTGCCATCCTTGCCGGGGGCGCCGAGCCCTTCCCGGTGCCGCTGCCGCCCTTCCCGGGGGCTGCGGGGCCTCTGCCCTGCATTCCCTTGAGGCGCATTAGGGCATTGAAGCCCGACCGAAACCCGTCGCGCACCTGCTGGTGGTTGGCCCTCAGTGCACGAAGGTGTTTAACACAGTGCTTAAAAGCTCTGGTTTACGCTTTTCTTTGCACATTGTGACAGGTTTTCTCCGCTGCTCTCCAATCTTTATTGCAGGCTTACGCCAAATTTTCTGGTGCTCCCTTGGCAGTGAATACTGTAAATAACTCCTGGAGAGCTCCGAAAGGTACCGTCTTCGCAGCCGTTATTACTCTAATCACACCTGCGTAGGTCCCAGTGTCTGTGCTTGCATTGGGTTTGTGTTCGTGAGTGCAGTCCGCCCCAATTAAATGACTTCACAGGATCGAGTGTGATGAATTTGTAATGAAAGAAATAATGGAAGTCATAAATAAAGTGCTCCAGAGGACAGTTTATTAAAATGCGTATGGGTGAGGCAACAAGCAGTTGATACAGCAGTAATGCTAACATAACTGTTCCAGTCAGGCAGTCTGGATTGATTGTATAGTGAAAGCAAACTTGTAAGGTTTTTGCAGTTTGCATATTTATAAACTAGACATATGTATGGAAGAGCACTTTAGTTACCTGTAGCTTAATGGGTTGGTACAGTTGGAAGTGGAATGTGAGCCTCAGCAAGTACAGCTTACATTAGCTGGGATGTTTAGTATCATGGTGAATTAGAGGGTTTGACTGAGAATAGGTGAAGGTAAGCTGTCAGAGAGGACTTCTTTGTTTTGGATGATTCTGTTAATTGCTTGTTTGTTTGCTCAGCAGTTATTGTCTTGGTATTTAAGAGAGGTAAAGTTCTCTGTCACTTCTACTTAACCACATTATCAGTTCAGGCAGTACAGTATTCATGCAGAAGTTGAGTCTTTGGTTCTTGCTTTTCAGTGTGTTGTTTCCTGTTAGGGGAAAATAGCAAGAACTGGGTGGACTTGCTAGAGATTTGATGGCTATCCTCATAAGGAAAATACGTAAAATCAATTAAGAAAGCAGTTTAAATTGTAAGTGTTGGTGATAATTGCTATTTTAACGTCACTTAGCACTGTCCTGTTGTGCTCATTCTGGCAGTTCTGTTGGGAATGTGCTGTTAGGTGGCCCCTGTTACAGAGACTTTGGGCTCTACAGGCTTTGATCCTGTAATCTTATGACTAAATGCTGTCCAGTCAACTTCTGGCAGAGAAGAAGTACTTAGTTCTTTAAGTAATTCATGGTTATGCAGTGGTAGCTTGTGCATTGTTTGTGGCAGGGCTAGAGAAAAAAAAAGGATTTGGAGGGGAAGGAGAGAAAAAAAAATTGAAAAGAGGCTCAGAGGTGGATGAATTCAGAGGGCAGTTGGACTGAGCTGGAATTTTTGTCTTAAGATGAACATCTGAACTCCAGACAAGTAGGCTTGTTTTCGAAGTATTGGATACCTAGCAAAAAACATTGGCTTCAGTCTGATTTGATGTTGCCCTTTTTTATGTTTATTATTAGTAAAGGCCCCCAATAGACTAAGAGTATTTGTAACCTCGGTGGAACTCTCCTGCTATGTAAAATTTTGTGTTTATGTTTACATGTTAGGAAAATCAGAGCATGCTATTTGAGAAAAGGAAAGTACATACAGCGACTGAATGCCTTCTAGTTAGAACTGATCCATACAAATTGTTCACTGTATTATTTGTGCATTCTAGGAGATCTGCCAGTCCTGGTGTCAGAAGACATTGTTATTTCTCAGCCAGCAAAAATACTAAACTTCTTAAGAAAGCAGGTAGATCTCTTTCAAAAAGATTTGTTTTCTTTGACTTGCAGTGACTCCTGTATGTCTCCTTCATACACTGATACAGGCTTCCAAAAACCCAGAGTTTACTTCAGACCCAATGCTTTTCTGTTTCTCATACTTGCTTGAGAATTGCAGAATGGTGGATAAGAAATTGCTCTTTAAAAGTTTGATCATTAGTTATATGAAAGATTTAAAAATAAGCATGAAAAAAATTTAATTGAAAAGGACAAGAAGCTGTCCCTAATTGAGCTGTTTCTTACTCATCACTCTGCTTGTAATTATAAGACTTTTAATATCATTATGACTTTGCAGACCTAACTCTAAACTATCATAGTTTAAGTTAACAGTTTAAATGGGTCATTTCCCAGTGCTCTTTTTTTGGAAAGATAATATATGCAGCATTGTTTTTAATCTTTTTTTTTTTTTNGAATTTGTTTTTAACTTTTTTTTTTTTTTTTCTTCTATAGCTTGTAACATAAAAAATGTCTGCAGGCATTTCTTGATGCACAGCAGGTTATTGCCTCTTGATTGCCTTTTGTAGGACTCCTAATGTTTTGTACACAAAGAGTAAAGCTGTACAATTTTTTCTTTCCATAAAGTATAACAATATCTAATAAACCATGGCAACATCTTTTTAATCCTAAGATGGACCTCCAGCCCACTATTCTGCTTTGACGTTAGAAATGCAGTTCCTGTCTGGTCAGATGATCTGTTAAGTGCCATGTTGGTGAAACTTAAAGCTTCATGGGGAGAAAAACAGAATCTGAGAACTGCATTTGATTTGGAGTTTTAGACAGTTGTTTTGAAATTCTGAAGTTTCAGATTCATTTGGATTGAATTTGAACTTGGTATTCATGTGAATAACAAAGGTTCCATAATGTTGGGGGAAAAAAGCCTCTTTATTATGTTCAAGTATAACAATTGTATGCTTGCTTTCCAGATGTTCAAGTGTCAGCACTGGCACTTTGTTTATAAATTAATGAAGCAAATCTACTCATTCACCCCTCCAAATTTTTCAATCCTTATAATGTATCTTAGAAGAATCCAGTGTTAGAATTAAAAGTTCAGTCAGTAACTGCATTAATTTAGCTGTATATTTGTTCCCTTACATTGTTACCATCCAATTTCTTAACTTTTAGAATGTTCATTAAGACCAAAATAGGGGAATGCATGCTTTTTTTTTTTTTTTTATGCTTACACCTGCTGAAGTGTCAGATGCTTCTTAAAAAAAAAACCAGGAGACTCTGCTAAGTGGAGACTTACCAGAGGTTTGCTACATCCCTGAGTATTGAAAAATTGTCGCTGTATTCCTGGACGTTTGCTTGGAAACAAATAGGAAGGAGACACAAGAATTAATTTGGAAATAGGAGGGCCCAAAGCTCTAGGAATGGGAAAATGGAAAAAGGGGTTTGGCAGAATTGGCCTGAAGAAGGAAAATTCTAGTGGGTGCATGCTTTCTATTCCAAAAATTGTTTATATATTTACTGCCTTGATAGGTGTTAAGTTTGCAGTAAATTTCCATGGATAATGTTTTTTGAAATTCTATGTAAATTTGGGGTTTGTTTTTTTTAATTCATAGAAATACAATGCTGATTATGATTTGTCTGCAAAACAAGGAGCTGATACACTGGCATATATTGCACTACTTGAAGAGAAATTGCGTCCTGCTCTGGTAAATATTAATAAATACTTTTTAAGAGTCAGAAAACTTGGAATTGAATGCTGTAAGTGGTGCCTAATGTGAGAGACATTAAAGTCTCTCAGCCACAGCCCTGGCTGGAACATAGTTATTTTGTTAGTCTGGTTTTTGGAAATACTGCCTGGCAACTTTTGAAAAGGAAATAAGTGTGTGTTTGTGGAGTGTCAAGTAATAACAGCAGATTTATGAAAGACATTTTAAAAGGACACTTACTTAGGATTTTTTACTTTTGGTCTTTGGGAAACGGTATCCTGAAAACACCTTACTGTGGCCATTTTTTTTGTTTCATTTGATTTTCTGAAAAACCTTTGATTAAGATGTGTCTGATGTGAGACACACAACTGAAAGCCTTTTGAACTGTTGAGTTTAAACTTTTAATAAATTAAAATGTCCATCACTAGCTTAGTTTTTCAGTTCTAAATAAGACATGGCCATTTGCCTTCACTCTTTCAGTGTAATTACATTAAAGCTGTAAGACCAACGGACACTGAGTCTCTTGAATGACTTTGGCTTCAGTTTGTACAGGGAAAAATACTCTGACCAGATGGTATCAAAAGCTTTTCAGCTGACCATGGTTTCAAATTCATAATTTCGTAACATCTTGTGTTTTAAGATTTATATAAAATTTGAGAACAAAATCGCAGGAAGTTCAAACCTGTTGCTGTATATCTGCAACATTTTTTGTAATTTATTTTCAATGTACAGTGTGTGTGCATGCATATCTGTACATATATAGTACATACATAATTTTATGCAGATGCTTATAGATCTCTGTAATGTCTTTGGTGTTTTTCTTTATTTGGAAGGTAACTATTGCCTTACTCATGTACTCCTACAGTCAGAGGATTAGTATATTCATCTACAGAGCCTGATAGCCTTAAATAACATTCTTTCCTAGTTCTTCTGCTTTTCTGAGAAAGGTCTTGCATATCAAGTGTTGTGAGATGTCTACTCATGTCATTCAAATTTCAATTACATTTTTTCTCATGTTGATACAGCTGCACACTTTCTGGGTTGAGGCTGAAAATTACTGCAGTGTGACAAAGCCATGGTTTTCCTCAAGGATTGCCTTCCCACTGAGATTGTATCTGCCTGGAAAGATGTCCAGGGAAGCGCTGAACAGGATCTTGCTGACCAAGGGAGGCCCTCCACTCTACAGTCTCACTGAAGTGGAAGCACAGGTGTGTGTTGTGCAGTAAGTTGGTTCTATCAAAGATAAGAACTGAAACAGTCTAGCACACTGTCAAACTGTCAAATGATGCTGTGCACACCAGCCTGGCTACACCCATGGCGCTTAGACAGTCTTGTGTCTCATCAGATATACAGGGATGCCAAGGAGTGCCTAAATCTCCTGTCGAAGAGATTGGGAACATCTCAGTTTTTCTTCGGAGATACGTGAGTGTGATGTTTTTTAAAATTATTTTGGTAAATGACTAATTAAAAAGGTACCACACTACTCTGTGAACACTTGAACTCTATTTTTTCTTTTTGACCTGCCAGAATGTTAAAAGTGCTTCCCAGTAGTTTTATGTCTCACACGTTGCTTTTCAGGTAAATCTGATTGAGCAAACAGGGCACATATGAGATCATCAGACACAGTCAGTGTGGTGTCTCTCTTATCCTGTTTTTTTCGGCAGAGAGGGAAATGCTGCCCGTAGCTGTCAAGAAAATGTGAGGTGCACTGTAGAACCCCTTTCTAGCCACTGAATGTCACCTCCTGGCTTTGTATGTAGAAAAAAATGCTTTAGGCTGAGGTGTTACTACTGTCCTCATGGGAGAAGAACATAGGTCCAGGAGCACTGTTCCTGTGGTATGTGTGCAGAGCAGGAAGCAAATAGGGCCAACAACATAGAGCCAACAGGGCCTGAAAAACGTGATCTCTTCCTAAGTTGTTGTAGTTGGACCACTCCATGAGCAAGGATCCTGGTCCCCTGGTCCCCAGCATGAGTTTTGTGGTGCCAGAAAAGTGTTTTAGAGTGGCTTGCTTATCAATGTATGGGATAGCATGACTGTGTTATAATGCTGACATTATTGTTTCAGCTTGCCAGCATGTCTCTAGTTAAGAGATGCTGAAAGGATTTAAGGTTGGATGCTGAAAGTAGGTACAGAGCATTTACCAGGTTGATAGGCAAAGGTGGAATGACGGATGGGCTGACGATATTCTGTCCTGAGTTGTATTTGACATACAGGGAAAACTAGGTTGTAGAAGTCTTAAAAGTCTTATCTCGAGTCACTTCAGTGTTTTCTTGTTTCACTCTTTTTAGGCCTACCACCTTGGATGCCTTTGTGTTTGGTTTCCTTGCACCAATTTATAAAGTGTGCTTCCCGAGGGTACAGTTGCAAGAGCATTTGAAACAGCTTCCCAATCTCTGTCGATTTTGTGATGATATTTTAACTTGCTACTTCAGGTTAACCGTTTCAGGTAAGTTGTGTTTCTTTTCTCCATTTTGTCATCTGTACTCCTGTTGGGATTAGTACTCCAGGAACCATTTGTGAACCAAGGCAGATTAGATTTCATGTGGGGAGATGAAGAAACTTCTGAAGTTAGGCAGAAAGGATTCAAAATTAAAAGCAAGTGTTAATACTCAGATTCTGTCAAGCATTGGCAAAATCTTACGGCTCACGCCTAGTACTCCTGATTTTCTCACATGGAATGCCTTTTACACTGAAATACTTCTTTGCGTAAAAATACTGCATGAACTCTCTCTCCAATGTGAATTTATTTTTTAAGAATTTAAAAGCTTCTGTAAATACCTTTTCACTCTTACTCTTTCTACCTTCACTCTCCAGGCCATTCTCCAGCTGGACAGGATACAGCAGATGCTAATCTGCAGAAACTCACACAGCTTGTAAATAAGGAGTCCAACTTGATTGAAAAGGTTACTTTTGCTTCAGTATCTTTAATTTTGCTGCTTTGTTGTGGTTACTTGTTCACAGATATCCTTGCATGGCAATTGCAGCTGTACAGTGGACTTTATTTTAATTACTTCTTTTCTAGTGAGTTACATTGTGTAGAGAGGTGGGAAGAATATTACATAATTTGGAAGGAGGAATTAATGAAGCCTTGCACTAAAAAAGTATTTTTAATACAACCAAAAGAACATTGTCTTGCAGGTGTGCACACCAACAGAGGGGTGGTGTCTTTCCGCAAGCCTACATTCAGCAAAAAAGGAGGCAAATGTTTTGGTCAAAACTCAGAAATGGTCCTGCAAATTAAGACTGATCACCAGCTTTCCTTGCTCTCAGCTGCATGCTGTAGTAACTAACCGGCATTCACTCTTCTCCTGCTTCTTCTACATCTAGCTGTTCTTTCTTATGTTCTTTGTTTCTAAGCTGTCACTCAGCACCTATAAAAGCTATACAACTTACCTGAAAAATACTTGTGAAGAATTAGCCTTTTCATGCAGATAGAACGCTCTAACTGAAAGAGTAGAAAGCATTTCTTCCTGAAAAAGATTGGTTTGTGAAATAGATCATTAATTAATGATCAGCTTCTAGGTATTGATAGTAGCACTAGGTATTGATGCTCTTTCTGGCATTGAAGTGTGGCCATGGAAGTTTTAAACAATGGGTTACATAGACATTTGTCAGGCAAATGATAATTGAGGAAAATGTGATCCTGCCTTGAAGAAATGGAATAGATTCCAGAATAGAAAAAAATGGAATAGGCAGCCTCTGTAGATCTCCCCTGTGCTTTTATTCTGTACCAACTAAACTTTTTCAGACTACATTACATATAGGCCATTAGAGCAATTTCCATGAAAATGTAAATTGTTTACATTAGAGATTAATTTTAACCCATCTTTGAAAAGATCTTAACACAAGTGCTTTATTACATACTTTTTGAAATGTGTAACTAATACAAATGCACTCGGCATCTCCAGAGCATTTCTGATTTCTAAAGATTTATTCTTGCATGGTGCCGAATATACAGAAACATCCCTTCATGTTAGCTGATTGACTCTTGATCTGCCTTCTCACAGCATTTGGTTATTATACAATATTTGACCTCTTAGAACTACTGTTGCTTCCTTCAGTAATCTTGGCCAAACAACTTGAGTAGAAGCACATCCAGGTGCCCTGGGTTTAGTGCCCCATATGTAAGGGAATAATTAGCAGCTCTAACACAGGCATATATTTGGGAGTGGAAATAAAACAAACCACCAGTTGTTGCTGGTCCTGACAGTAAGCGTACACCAACCCAGTATTAATGTTGGCAGCCCTGGCAAATCAGACTAATTGTATAATCTATATTCTGCTGTTGCCAGATCCGGCTCTCATTGTTTCTCTGCAGATGGACGACAACCTTCGCAGGAGTCCTCAGCATCCCCCTCGTAAGCTCACAACGCTCAAGCTTGCTGCAGGTGGAGAAGAAAGCAGTCCAATGAGTCGTTTATCACCTTGACATCTCTTGTTGCCCATACCACATGTGTTTTGTAACTCAGCTGAGTGCCACAGTAAATCTTTTTCACGTGAATGTTTTGCAAGGGAAGAATTTGCTAATGGGTACAAGTAGAGAAGAAATAGAGCTTTACAATCTTCTATCTACCTGTTCTTTTAAGATTGCATAGATCAGGCTGGCCACACACTACTCTGAAGCTAAGCTAAGCTAAACCAAGCTTATTACTGCAGATGTTAACATGATTTTGTACAGCATATTTTTTGCCTTTAGCCTAGCAGAAATGTTTACTTAAAGTTAAAAACCTGCTTATGGAATGTTCACTGTTATTTTATTTTGTCGGTTTTGATTTTACTGTAATCATGTTACTGTATGTGAGTGGGTATACTCTGTCTGAAAAGGACAAAGTCCAGTTGCAAACTCGGACCATTCAACACATTGCCATTCATGGCAGCTGAGAAATGGAAAAAAATTACAGGAAGGTAAATATTTTTATTGTGCTTTAATGAACTTGGGATTTGTGTTTTGTGGTTGTTCTTATCTTTGAAAATTTGTCATGTTGTAATCGAAGGGGATTATTGAAAAGCATGTGCTCTATGGGGATTAAAATGATGCACAGTGCTAACATTTCACAGTACCTCGAATTAGTTCTTTGTGAAACAGGCTTAACCTGTGCACAGAATAATACCACATGCTGCAAAACTGTTAAGTTAAAATCACAGAAAACTAGTAGTGGATGGAGACATTTGATTAGTTGTGTCAGGACAAGACTTGACTGGCAAGCGTACTGCATCTATGGATTGAAAGGGACTGGTTAGGGCTTGTTAAGAAAGCTGATGTAGGCTTTTAAATGTGTCACAAATGCCTCTTAATTAGTTTTGTCTTATTTTTTAATAAGTACTAAAGTTCATTCAAAAATTAAAAATAGTTATATTTTCTGTTATATGATGGTCTGTCTAGTTCAGAGCTCTTTTCTCTTTGCAAACTGTGGTATATCGCAGGCCATATTTCTTTTGTTCAGTTATGTTTTGTCTTTAACAGAAGCCTTGCCAGTTCTAGAGACCCAAGCAGTTCTGTTACAAAAGAGATGCTATAATTTTTTATTGGCAAAGGACTGGCAGATGTTTCATGAGTAGATGAAAAGAGAATTAGACAAGGAGATTGGTCAAAATGGCAGTGCTTGGGATACTGAATTCAGATAGCTGTATGTGTGGGATAACTGCCTGGGGGGTGGGGGTTTGTTGTTTTTCTGGCCAAATCAAAATAGTCTTTCAGCTCCCCTTTGGCTGCTGGTCATGTTTGAGATACTCAGATAAATTACTTCCTATTTGTGAAGACAAGATGGTAGATTGTGTACATATTGTACCTTTGGACTTGATATGTCAGGAATGTAATATCTTTAACATTTCTTAGCTGAAATGTTGGGTTTCTAATGAGCACTTTAAATACTATTTAAGCTTCATGCTCTTACTAGAGTATTTGCTGCAGTGATTTGAAACTGATTTAGCTCATATTCATGATAACTGTATAGACTGACAGTCCATTACATGCAAAAGTGATGTACATGTTCAAAATTCGTACTGCCTATACCTTGATAATATTTATGTGAGATCAAGTCACATAGCTTTCCAGAGCTTTTCTTTTACAAACACGGCTATGGAGAATATGCCTTAGTTTGTTGCTTTTACGAATATGTACACTCAACCTTTAAAATCTCTTTGTAAAAAGGATTGTTATTCCAAGATTAAAATTCTGGATTTTTAGTGGAATTTTGGTAGAGTTTTTTGTGGTATATACATTGGGGTTTTTAAGTGTTTTTCTTTTTTCCTTGTAGAAAAGTTTACCTTGTCCATTAAAAATAAAACAAAAACCCTGCTGAGTGCTAGGACAAGAAATTGAAGCAACTTAGCATATCCATGAGATCAGATTTAAATTTTTATCCCACCTCTTCAGTATCATTACTTTCTTTCAACACAACTTCTTTTGGGAAAGGGGGAAGGAGGAGGCACACATTTGCTGATCTTACTAAATGTGAGCTTTGGGCCGTGTGATTGGGCCAATCTGAAATTTTGGTAAACCAATGCTCAAGGAACATTCACTTGATGGCAGAGGACAGCAGGGCTGGAGATCACAGCAAACATTGCCTGCAGACATGCAGACCATCCCAGGCAACCAGTGAGATTGCATGGCTATTCACTTGCTAGTGAATGGCTATTTTCTTCCTTATTTTACTTTCTATCCAAGGTGAATTCAACCCCAGACACCTTTATGTGGTCATTGTCATCCCTGGCCTGGTAATCAGGCTTGCCTGTTAGTTCACTGGCATATTTCTGAATTCTGAAGCTGCGAGGTGAATGCTTTCCAGGGTGGGGTCAATTTGAGTAACTCTATGCATCTGAAGTAGTCAAAGCTGCTTCTCTGGCTGGGGGAGAAAGATGGGATCAAGGTGATTTGTGATTGTGTGATTTGTCTCCTTAGAGCAGATACCTAAGAATTTGAGAGCTGGATGTATGCTGTGTGCAAAGAAAGCACTGGTTTCCTAACTCTGCCATAAGATGAAAACCTGCTTTGGTGATTGGCTTTTTCCTCCACTGCCTGTGGTGGTGCGTGGTCTGAAACACAAGGAGTCAGGCAGCCTTCTGGCCGGACAGCAGTGGTGTGGCCTTGTAACCACTTTGCAACCTGCTTCCTGTGCAGAGCACTGTCTGCTGTAGCTTCTGCAGCTCTGCAGTCTCTAAGTACTTCAGGTTCACATGTTCACGTCTGGCTTCTGGTGTGCACACCTACAGTGTGCAGGTGTGGGTTTCCAGGGCCTTGCTGCTACCACAGCAGCTGATGAGCCTCGTCATCCTCCCTTCTGGAAGGGTGGTGGCCTGGAACTGATACTTCCTTGAAAGCAACGTAGCCAGCTGCCAGTTGCAAGTGGAGTGGACCCCTTTGGCAGGTTGCAAATTTAACGCCCCTGCTCCCGGGGAATTTTCTGGTGAAAGCTGTATGTAGATATCTGTTGAGCTATTCAGTTTTTCTGTGTCACCTGGTTGTAGGAATATCTATATTCCAGAAGAAATGAGGTGAAAAATGTTACAAATTAATAGCTACAGATATGTTCTATGTAAAATTTTCAGGACTGCTTTAAAAATGTCTGCCCTTCCCTTCCCCTTCTCCTCTCTCCCCTCTCCTCTCCCTGTTCTGAAAATACTGTTACATTAGGCTTTTCTATACACTCACACATTCATGATATCACATCACTTTTCTAACCTAGCATAACACTCCAGTAAGGAAAAAAAGAAAAGAACACCCTATTTTTTTTTTCTGGGTAATATAGTTTTCAGACTCCCTTGAGTAGGTTTCTTTTGCTCAGTATGATTCTTGGCATTGCAGCAGGAACAATTCATAGTGCTTTTTTCTTTTTTTTTCTTTTTTTTTCCTTTTTCCCATGCAGAAAGGCAGAGCAGCTTTATATGTTATCTTGACAAACTCCACTGTAGCTCAAAAATCTGCATGGTCTGTGCAGTTGGCAGCAAGCTGTCCTAAACAGTTGATCATGCTCATGTTTCTTGGTGAGAAGCTACTCCCCATGCCCAGCCAGTTGCCAGGCATATGGTGTGTGATATCTGGCCTGGAGGCCTCTCAGCAACTCTGCTGTTCTGCATCTGGGTGAGACCCAGCCATGCCAGGGTAATGGTGATGTGGGGCTCAGTGCTCCTGTAGAGCCCGTGGCCGGGTCTGGGCAGCAGGTAAGAGGCCAAGCCCCACTCTGTGGTCTCCTCCTCACCCAGTAGCAACCTGCCCAGCAGAGGTGAGGGCCAGGAGCAGCCTATTCTGGAGCTGAGTTCTGTACCAGAAGTAGCTGCCAGGATGGCAAGTGAGATTTTTGCATTGTCTCAGGGATGTTTTAAAGCAAAGACGGGAAAAACTAAGTCCAAGGATCCCTGTGCCATGCTGGTTTGCTGTTTGTGCCTGGAGCAAAGGTCCCAAAATAGACCCCAGCTGCCTGAAGACATCAGATCAGGTTGGAATGAGAACCCTAGGAATGAGAAGGAAAGAAAAGGTGATCAAGGGGGAGGCATCAGGGGCATCTGTTTTCACCCTGAATGACTTCTTGTCAGAGTTTTATGAGTGTCATGGTGTTTGGGACTGAAAGACTGCTTCATGAGTTACAATATACTGCTCTTGTGGGCAAAACATGGGGGGAATCCAGTGGCTTACTGTAAGCTTGGTAAAATATATATATATATATATATATATAAATAAAATTGTAAATTGCTAGGTCAGTCTGCCTCAGTGCAGTACCAAGCAAGCGAGGTTTCCTGTGTTTCATTAAAAGTTAAGCTGAAATCAGGAATCACTGTACTTCCAGAGCAAGTAAGATCTTGCAGTAAATCAGTGCATGGCACAAGGATGTTCCTCAAGGCTTTTCACCTCCCTTTTGCTCATTTATCTTTAAAATCACGTGGGTTTTATTCATCATGAATGTCAATGTTCAAATTTGTATATGTTTAAGTGTTGCATGTGGGTTCTGTTGGTGATTTACTGTTATCAAAATTCGGAACGTGGTCCTTCATTTAAGCCCTCAGTGCATAGAAATTATATGCCTTGAGGATCAAGAAGCTCATTAAGTAGAAGCAATCCTTGTGTAAACATTCGGTGCTCTGATCGAATTTACCAAGCCGTTTTGACAAGGGCAGCTGGGCAGCATGCCAACTCACACAGACACCTCACAGTTTTTGTTTTCAGGAGCAGAGAGGTGAGAGAGGGAGAGCACAAACAAGAAGGTGGAAGGCTCTGCAAAGCTCTGGCTTACCCAGAGCAATGTTCAAGTGATAGAGGTGGAGTCCATTTTGCTTGTATTGTCATTTGCTGTGGTGAAAAGTAATATACACTGAACATATACTGGGCTACGTGTGTTCAGGCCAGGATTTCACAGTGAGTTTTGGGCTGAGTTGTGACCACTAGTGAAAGACATCTCTGAAAATCCCTTCAGTAGTATGTCACAACTTGTCGTGGTTTGACAGTGGTTGAAATACACTGGTTGAAATACCATCTATGAAAACTGTTCATTCTTTCTCCTCTGCTATAACTGAGTAGAGGAGGGGAAAAAAACCCCAAAGGGTTCATAAGTTAAGGATTAGGAGAAAACATTAAGAGCAAAACAAGCTCGTATTTAAAAGGTAGAATGAAAAATTCATTATTAACAGATTTAAAAGAGGGTAATGAGAAGTAAACTTTTAGAACACTTTTTCTTTGCAGCCCCTCCCTCTTTCCCACTGACAGTGCAGGGAGAAAAACATGGGGTTTTTAGTCCGTTCATCACTTCTAATTTTTTTCCATTCATACTGGGAAAAAGGTCTCTCTTCTGTTGTACTGTGGGGTCCCCACATGGGAGTTCACAGTTCTCTGTGAACTTCTCTAACTTGGTTCTCTTCTTGTGAGCAGCAGCCCTGCCTAATCTTCTGCAAACGTGAGTCCTTCTCACAGGCAAAACAAGCTTCCCAAAACTGCTGCCCATGAGTCCCTTGTCCACAAGTGTGCAGGTTTTTATAGCTCCTTTTGGCATCCACTCGCTCTGTCCTGCGAGTGGACCTCTGCATGTCACTTGTGGACCCAGTGAGCTGCAGGGGGACAGCTTGCTTAACTAAGCCTGTTACCACAGTTTGCAGAAGAGCATCTTGGCTCTGGTGCTTGGAGCACTCCTCTTCCTCTTTCTTTACTGACCCTAGAGCCACCATGTTGGTTCTCCTCATGTGTCTTCACCTTTTCCGACTCTCTGACTCAGAAGAAAATTGTTGTCCATAGGTGTTGGAACCCTGGAGGCTGAAAATCTCAGGCTTTCTGTATTAAAAGGTGCTGACCCTCAAGCAAGCACCACATTTGACTTGAGGCCTTGGAACAGGCTCCTGAGGATGAGTGATAGCTCGGGGGTTGTGGTGTGTAGTTTGAATATTATTGTGTGATCTCACAGGGTGAAAAAATTAGATTTAAGATTTTAGTATACATTAATACATATAAGTCAAGATGGAGGACTTTGGGCGTTGTCTGGGTCTTTCTTCACCTTCTTCCTTCTTCATGTGGTTTTCTGTAATAAGGTGAAAAAGGTCTGCATTGCGCGCCTTGGGTGGTCATTACTGTGACAAAAGTATAAATACTATAGATGTCACCTCGTTATTGGGTAATTATTGCTTAAATAACCTTTTAGAAGCACTCCATTTTACCTCGTTTCTCTAAATTACTAGTTGGAGCTCAGGCTCATTAATCTGTAAATAGATAAGAAATAATGAAGATCCAAGTCCAAACACGAAACCTTCGTTTCCAGTATATTAATCCCGACCTTGGCAACTTAAAGAAGCCAGAACCTTCCTACGTGGGTACTGTTGTTCTCAGGTTTTATCAATTGAAAAGTTTTTGTAGTGTTTCGCAGCACTGAAATGTTGATCTCCTCTGGGTCCACGCCGAGGAGTCACTCACCCTGTTCCCACCACTGGCCATGTGGCCCTGCCAGCCACAGCTCTGGCGCCATTCTACATCTCTCACCCTGCAGAAAAGGAAAGGCTGCTGCCATCCCCCTGCCCTTCTGCCCGCAGTGCATCTGGCTAAGGGTGGCCAGGCAGGCAAGGCCCTCTGGCCGAATGGTCACACTGGACGCATGGACACTTGCGGTGGCAGGAAGGCCCTGGCGCCTGCCCACCCCTCAGAAGAACTGCACATGGTTTTGATTTCCTTCTTAAATACGTCATCACAGAGGAGTTACCAACTTCCCTAACTGGCTTAGCAGCACGTCTGTTCTCAGAGCCAGCCAAGGATTGGCTTTGCCAGGTATGGAGGAAGCTTCTAGCAGCTTCTCACAGAAATTCACTGCCGTGGCTGGCTGCTTCCCACCAAAAACCAAGCCACACAAGACCAACGCACAACTCCTCAGCAGCAGCCATGGTAGGAGGAAGAGCTGCAGCACGTCCATGGCCAGTGACACCATGTCCTGCTGAAACTGCTTTTGGAAAAGCTGATTTTTTACACCTACATGTTCTACAAAGAAATTTAGTGATTTGGACAGGAAAGATTGCTCATACCCAGATAGAAATTTGGAGAGGAGGGAAGGGAACCAATGGACAGAGAACAGGCACAAATTCTCCTGGAACAGCTGATACTCTGTGATTACGTGGGAAAGGATTTCAGCTGCCTGCTCTGAATTAAGGAAAGTGAGAACACATTTTGGCTGCTCCACAGCTCTTGGCAAGTGTCTGAGCCAGTGGATTAGTAGCTTCTCTGCAGTGGGCAGAGGTACCTTATTTTTCACAAAAATCCCTGAAAGGTCCTGTTTCCTTGGTGCAGGATATGAAAAACTCAGAAATTCCCTGGGCTGCCATGGAGTAAGAAAGCAGTTCCCCATCTGTTCTGTTTGCTTTCTTAGCTGCACACACAGATTATTCTGTTTATCTGGTGTCCTTATTTTAGCTGAGCCAGGTAGCTGTCTTCACAGAGGGAAGACAAAATGCTGAAATGGTGTTGGCAATCGGTGGCACCCAGTGCAGAGAACATAGCAACAGAGTGACATGCTCAAATGGACGGAAGGAGGCAGAATACTTATTTATTTTTTCCTGAAAAATACTTTGTGGGAGGCACTCTATATGCTAGATACTGCCTCCAGCAATGGGCAGTCATGGCAGCAATCCCCAAGGGCTCTGTGCTGCTTGCAGCCCTGATCAGTAGACATCAATTTCCACCAGAGAATCCAAAGAGAACTAGGACAGCTGAAATGACAGCCCTGCAGTGGAAGACAGTGAGCACTACCCACATTTCTCTTCAAATTACCAGCTCAGCTTTCTCTTGGGTCAGCTTCAGGCCACACGTAGGTATGCTTATGTCAGTTTGGTGTAGAAGGCTCCTGAGTTATGTTGGTGTATCTTGACACTGGGACTGTGCCAGTTTGCTCTCCTGCAGTCCCACCAGATGGAGGAAGACTGAACCTGCAGTTGCCAGCTGTCCATATAATTGCTCTTCATGTTTAGTTTGGGAAGTTCCAACACATGTTAGGATGTTACCATTCCTGTCTTTATAGCCTTTGAACTGGGATTTAATAACCAGTTGGTACTAAGAGACAAGACAAATAAATATGGATGCCCTGTCTTGGGACATCAGAAATTCACCCATAGGTGTAATAAGGATTGACTCTGAAACAAGCCTGATGCACAGCCTAAATGATGGAAGCTGTGATAGAAAAGTGGGGGCAGATGTTTAGGGCCTTTTGTTCAATGTTCAGGATAAACTTTGTCCAGAGTGTTTGCTTATTGTGCTTTCCCTTTTATCAAGAAAATGTCAGTTCTCTGTGCTTCTTTCCTGGTTTCTGAGTGGGCCAGATTCCTGGAATGAAGCTCCTGGATGCTGCCTGACTCATCCGGTTGCAGGAGAAGTGGGTGTTCCTGAGAAATACAAGGGGCTGGTTTCCAGAGCTGGTTAAAGTACTTGCCAAGTCTCTAAAGTGATTTGTAGTCTGGAAAATCTTTGCAGACCATGAGGTTGCTGTTTTATCTGGCAGAGTAAAGGAAGATTTCCTTACCTCCTTCACAGTAAGGGCATGTGTTAGTAGAAAAGTCCTGCCCTCATCTGCATAACATTGTATTTTCCACTCTCGAGTTTTTAATTCACATTTCTGGTGCACAGAATTCTTGTATTCTGTTCTTTTCTTGTGCCTGGCAAAGTCTGACATAAAGAAAAATCGGTTTTGAGAGGTTCTTTTTTCACCATTAAGAAAATTGTCCACTGTCATAGAGATAGTATCTTACTTCCTGAATCACAAATTGTATTCCTGGAGTAAGAAACAGTAAGTGCCAGAATGACATCTGCTCCCTGAATTGTCAGGCTATTTTGAAGGGTTTTTGACAGCCTTAGAGCCTGCATTGCTTCACTGCATCTGCTGATCTGTTAGAGCTATTATTGAAATAGCATATTGCTGTAAATGGGTCAGTACAGAACTAAACCAGACCACTTTTCTTCCAAAGGCCATTTGAACAAAAAAAGATAGGCCATGCTCTCAGAAATTACCACAGTATGTAAACCACCTGATTTTCATTAAGAAATTAGCTGCTAGTTCTGAATAATAATGACATCCTTTTCATTATTTTTCAGTCACTTTAGTGAGGCCACACTTCAGTTAGTTTAGTGTGGCCTGGCTGAAAACTCTTCTGTGTGTTTTCAGCTTTAGTAACACTTCCTTTAGTTGTGGATTTTACCGGATATCTTCCTGAAAATTGTTTTGAGATAATCCCTACAAAATCCAGCTTCATATGAAGCTGACACACCCTGGAAAAAACTGACAGACAGTCAATTTAAGTTGATATAGGTGAATTTAGATTGCCTACTTATTTCTTCTGACTACATTTTATGCTAGATATATTAATGTACTCCCAATTTTCCATCTCCATGTTTTTACAAAAGCAGTTTATTCTGGGGCATTTTTGTAGAAGCTTCCAATGCTTTCACAGGTCAAACACCAACACTGAACAGATGAGATGGCTTGACCTGACACAAGCACTTGTATTGCTTGTGCTCCTCTGCTCTTAATCCTTTTCCAGGACCTTGCCAATTATTCACTAGCTGAATTCTGCAAGAAATTACTGGTAGCTGCAGGTACATCTGCAGTGCCTGGTATGGATGTTGGTAGGATGCTGCCTTTTGGAAAGAAAATAGAATATGTTCCTAGCATCTCCTGTACCCTATGAATGAGGATACAGTGAATTAAGTATTTTGGCAAAGACATGAATGCATTTCTCATGTTTAACCCACAGAACAAAATTACTGATCGGGGCAAACCTTTAGGAAAGCTTTTTTAAAGGACAATAGTATTTTGGGGGGCCTGAAGCTTAAAATACTGTTCTTAAAAAACAGTATGCATATAGGACTTACCTAAATTGTTTCTTACTGTGTTTTAGTATCTCCTAACTCACGCACTTGCACGCTGAAGCAAGACAAAGTCTTTAGCACTCAGATATATCCCAGCCTGATGTGCAGCTGCATCACCTCTGGAGACTGACCCCTAAGGTGCCCTTGGAGACCCCAGCTGCTGATGGGATCACTTTGTCTATCAAAAGTGAAAGCAAAGGAGTTTTTACAGCTCACACTATTGCTACTCAGGAGTCACAAGACAAGAGCTGAAGAAGGGTACTGTACTGGGAGCTGGGAACCAAAGAAAGACTTGGAGCAGCAAGCAGCATGTCCAGGAATATAGAGAAAGGATCCTGCATGGGGACCTGTTAGTGTGTTCATCACTTAGAGCAATCTGTAACCCCACTGCCTGATTTTGCCAAGGTGTTCTGTAGCATCTCATGGTAGAAGTGCATTCTTTTGCAGTACTTTGGTACAAGACAAAGGCACTCAGAGTACCAGAAAGGAGAGTGCAATTTTGGTTGATTCCTCGAAAGAGCAAGCAGGTTGATATTCGAAATCGAGTGTTCTTTTTTTGCTGAGAACCAGTAATTTTTCACCCCAGATCATTTAAGCATGAGAATTTCCTGGGGCTTTGACAAAATGATAAAAAAATGGTAAAAAAAAAACCCAACCCAACCAAAAAACAAGCAAAAAAACCCCCAAAACAACAACAAACCCCAAACAAACAAAAAACCCCCAAACAAAACAACAAAACGAAACAAATAAAACCCCCAAAACAAAAACAACAATTAAACAAGCAAGCAAATAAAAAACAACCCAACCTCCTATTATTTCTTGATAGAAATACATTTTTATCTTGTTCCTTCCTAATGATTCAATACTCACCCTTTGAATTTCTTTGAACATTAGCTGTGTAAAGGCATGAGTGAATTTTGTTTTCATTCCTTTCCAAACTTCTTTCTTCACTGAAAACTGTCTTCCTGAAGAGTCAAACATATGAGGCAGAGCTGTGGGTTTTTCCAAAAGGTATTTTAAAGTCTTTAGGTCTCTGGAAAGAAGAGCAGAACTTTAGTTGCTGTGGAGGTGCCAAACTTGATGATGCCTTGTCACCACAATTAGTCTCAATTCTCAGCAGACCTTGAACAGAGTGATTGCAGAGTCTTCCAGGAAATGAAATGCTGGCTTGTCACAGTACAAGCAGCAAATGCACTTCAATTCTCTTCAGATTCCAGAAGTCAAGTTCCCTGTCATATTAAAATTCAATACATGTTAAACTAAAATGTATTACATGTAAATGAAGCCAGCTGATCAAGTCCTGGGTTTTGTGTCCTAAAAGCAAAACAGAGTGTCACTCTGTTTCAGTACTGACTCTGAAAAAAGACTTTTTTACTCTTGAATCACTAACCCTATAGATAACCAGAGGACATTTTATAGCAACTAGCACCCCGTGTCTTAGTTTAAAAATTCAGTGTAAAGGTTGTGTAACAAAGCCTGTTTGCAACCTAGAGCACATTACATTACTTGTCTCCAAATCCCAAATTTAAAACTTCATTTATAGCATGGATGCTTCTAGCTAATAGCATTTATTTGACATGAAATCTTTTCTTCCAAGCCACTATTCCTACAACTAATGGAACAGAACCTATTCCTAATACTTCATGAGTCGTAGTGATCTCTGAGCAGATCTGTTTGAGCTATTAAATGAGTCATTATGCTGATTGTAACAGCTTTTCATATTTTCAGATATCAAGAGGAAGCTATAGAAATATTTCACCTGCAAGAAAGACTGTGCTGCACTCATTAGACTTTTCACTTTAGATAAGCAAGACATAAAACTATTAGACTGCATATCCTATTGATTGTTGATGTCTGTAGACACACAGCTCTTGATGAACTTAAAAAATACAGCTAGAAATTAAACATACCTAGAAATCATAAAACAAAGACAGATGTTCTTGTTGGTTTGCACTTCAGATGCAGCTATAGAAGATTAGGTTTAAATTTTCTATATCAATTTGAGCTTTAAGAATCTTGACCAGAATCTCTTTCACACTGTCTTGCTCAAAGAAAGGAGCAGATATATGATATTATCTCTTGTTGGACAAAAGCAAGACCACCAAAGGTACCTTTTCAGTTGCCCAAAGACCATTAAGCAAGTAAAACCTTCCCATTATTTTTGCCTCTGTGTTAAGAAATCAGCATTAACAAAAAAAAAAATGCACTCCAGATAGAGTACTCCTCACCAAAAACTGCTGTAAGAGCGTTTCACACCTGTAAGGTGAAATGAAACTAAAGACTTATTTTGCTAGCCACTGGTACAGATGAATAACCTAACATGAATGTTAAAGTCTCTGCTCTAGACGTGGAACTCTCATCTGTGTCAGCTCTTCAGCTGTAATCTTAAATATTGTGCAAGACAATGTAGCATTTTCATAAAACTGTATTGCCTTAGGCTTTTCTCCCCATACTTACTGCTAACTTATTGACGCAGTTGGCTGTGGCTAGCGGGAGCAGATTATGCTATAAGTGTTTGCAGCATGCAGGGTGCCTACTCCTCTTTGAGCTGCTTATAAAATTTGGATAGTAAACCATCTGTTCCTGGTGTTTTCCCAGGGTGCAAATGGGATCCAGGAAAAAGAGAATGTGTTGCTAATTGTAAATCAGGTATCACAATGGTGGTCAGACTCCAGTCCCCTCCTAATAGCTTAAAAGTCTTTAAATTTGAATCACTTATACACATGATGCCAGTAACATGCATGCAGAAAGTAATAAAGCTGAAAAAGCAATGTGGTTCATTAGAGCCAATGCTTCTGTTCATGAGCACCAGTTGGACAGCTCTGCTTTATGTGGACTCATTACTGCGTTCCTCCAAGAAAGGACATTACAGAAGTTTCTCAAAACACAGAATATTTTTGAGACATCTGAGCAGGAACTTAATGTGTTGTGGCACCACTTGCAGCCCCTTGTCTGCAGAAGCATCCTGGTACATACAGCTCTTTCAGAAGGCAGAAAAGGAGTCCAGTACTCCAGTGTGTGTCTGCCTTGGGATTAGCAGTGCTATGACTGCTCCCTCATTGTCTGTATGTGCCTATGGCTGCTGGGGACTTTTAAATCAAATTAGGGTGGTGGTGATGGGAGCAGGCAGTGGCAGGGGCAAGGAAGTCATGCTCAGGGCTTGCTGAAGGGAGGCTCTGTAACAGGATGCCCAGGTTCTGGCAAAAAGAAGGAAGGGGCCCTTTGCTGGAGTGTCTGCCCGCTGTGTTGTCTCCAAGTGGAGACCATTTTCTGCTGGGTCTTTTCAAAGAGTACCCAAGGCCTGGGCATGCCCTGCAGCTCGAGCAATAACATTGCAGTACCACTCTGTCTAGTCTGGACATTCTGGATCACTGTCCTTCTCCCAGGCTTGAGATCATGGTCTGCAGCATCTCAGACTCTGGCACACAGCATCCCCACAGTACCCTCAAAAAAGTAGGCTTTTCCCAGAACTTTTTTGGGGGTTGATATGCAGAGCAGAGAAGGATGAGATGAGGACTCTATTTCCATTGGTAACACTAGACTTGGAAGCTCTACATAATAAAATTCTTGATAAAATGGTGCACCATGAGAGCATTGGTAAGTCTTCACAATGCTGGGAGAACCTGGGAGGTATACATATGGTACATTATTCACCACAACAGCTTATTTGAATGTGTAACATATGCCAAGAAAGATGACGTCAGATCTTAAGAATCTACATTGCACATTGCTGAGCTGATAATCCCAACAGTTGTGAAAAGTGGGAGGAAAAGGATAAATGCAGTTTTGAGCAGAGGGTAACAAAATAATTTCAACAACTGGAACATAAGAGAAGAAAAAAGTTTACTTGGGGAGTGAGGGAAAACTTGAGTAGCTAAGGAGTCAGTCCTCTTGGGGTGTCAGTGAAACTGCAAGCATCTAGGATGGAGTTTGGTCTGTTGCAGAGACTGAGCTTGTTTTCAGTGAAGAGAGATATAATTTCCTAGGGTTAGCATAAACACAAATAACCTTTTCAAGAACTAAACACTCAGTAAAGTATTGGAGTTACTATAGATTTCTGTCATGAGCTCCTGGTATATTGAGTAGGGTACTCTAAGCCCACAGTAAGTTTTACAATGAAATATTCTCCAGTTTTTCTGATTTGCTCCCTTTGGCATGGATTTATTTATCATTGCAACCCTAGTAGTGATGGTAATAGCTTCCACTGAAGTGGATCCAAGTATACACTGCTTAACATCCTTCCACCCACCACTGAGTGTGAAATAAAAGAATTGCTCAAGTGTATGAAGTAACTACTGAAGTCAGATTTGAACATGAAATGAAAAATCATTCTGTAGCCAACTGAAGCAGCATGGAAAATTTGTGGAGATAAATGGTAACTGTCTGAATTGGAATCCATCCAGCAAATCCAAGCTAGCATCCTGATGCAAAAGCCTTACTAGACACTCACTCCTACACAGAAGCACTCATGAAATGGGAATAGCAATAAGCGGTGAGGACTTCTCTTCAATGCCTCATGTCAAAAACAGCACTGCTTGTAGCACACTCCAGCTATGTTCTTTTAAAGCAGACTTTGCTTAGTCAGCCAGTGCCATCACAAGTTGCAGTATGTACGTCACCCTTGGAGGACTGTCATCCAAATACTCTCCTGCTTCATTTGCAGGACATGACAAGTGATGGGGTGTTTGCCACTGACGTAAGTTTTACTGCCTTGCACAGGTACAGCCCAGCTGCAACAGTTTGAAAGCTCCAGCAGCTCCTGGTCTGGAGGGAGGCCAGGTGTGGGCCCTGCCTTGGGGCAGCACTCTTGGGGGTGTCTTGTGTGTGGCAGCCACTGCTGGACACATGTAACAGGATGTGCAAAAGGCAGCACAGAGCTCCTTAGGCAGCTGTGCTCTGACCCTAAACACTGAACTTTTCCTTTTCCTGGAGCAATTCTGACAGGTGGGAGTGAACCCATCACAGAACCATTTCAAAGTCTAACTCTCATTCAAATACTCATCACATTGGGCATCCTTTGGCATAACACTCATAACATTACTCCCTGGGAACCACAAAGACCAAAATGAACCTGGGTTTTCCTCACAATGAAATGCTGAGCATAGGCTCAGGTACTGTCTTCGTGACAGCAGTGGAATACCCACATGGTGAAACTTCTGAGTCAGCATGTCCATGTCCAGCCTGCTGACCCTCTGAGATGGTGCTGAGTATACAGATAAGTTCCTTCCTGATGCAGGGATTTTTTGAGATACTATCTCACCCTCATCTCACCTTTTCTTGGTTTGGAAAGACAGGTGTCTGCCAGGGAAAAAAGCTGGTGCCTCCCTTGGAATGGAGAATGTAAACCCCTCTCCCTCCAAATTATTATAATTTTGAAATTAAGGGGCTTTCAGGTAAAGATATGGGAATAGGAATAACAGTTCTTTACTAGGAATATTGAAAATAAAATTGTAGTACTAAAAAGAAAGCAAACAAACAAACAACAACAACAACAACAAAAAAACCACTGACAAGAGTCAGAATACAACCTGACACTCTGTTGGTCAGGGTGCTGGTAGCAATCAAGTCCAATTAAGTCCTCCTGGAGTGCCAGATGTGGTTCTGATGGAGCAGAGATGATCCTGTAGAAGGATGTATATCCTGTATAAGACCTTCCTCTGAAGATCCAGCGGTGGCGAGATGGGTCCGGTCTTCCTCTGGGAATCCAGTTCACACAGGCTGTCCTGCTGCTCTGAATCTCAGATTTTATCCAGGTAGGAATGCTTGGCTCCTCTCGACTGGGTGGAGCATCTCACAATGGGATGATGGAATTGTATCAGTTATGCAGTGAGCCTTGATGACCTATTAACAGAAAATATCCCCCTGGAGGGAGGATGGGTGGTGAAAGAGATGAAGAAACACTGCCCCACCTGGTTTTAACAGCTGGCCCATTATCAGCAGCCACCCATCCCCTCCCCACCCGGAGTTATGAGGAATGGGTCGTAGGAGAGATAAAGAAAACACCTCCCCAACCAGTTTCAACAGATGGCAGTAGAATACATACTTTTGGTTACATCTTGCATTGCAACCTAAGACACACCTCTGTTCTAATTTTCATCTCCAATTGACAGTGGAGACATTTAGATGACATCCATGGTAGCTTGCACAGCCAGGGTTCACAGCCGTGGATGCCCCATCGCAATCTCTCAGTGGGGCTGAAAGCCATGAGATGCACACACAGAGTGGGAATCTGAGGTGTGGTTAAGTGACTGGCAGGGAGAGGATGACCAAGGCCCACAGTTTGATCATAGACTGGGGTAGTGCACAGAGCCACATCCCAGGCTGTGACACATTGGAGTCCTTCTTGCTGCAGTTCCAGGCTACCCAGCCAATGCACACCAGTGCACCTCTGTGAGACCAAGCCTCTTGTTTGCACAATGTCTCCTCCAGAGATATGACCAGCTCTCCCTGATTCTTAGCATCACAAAATCAGTATGACAACCTCTGTCATTCTGGTTTTTTCTCTCTGAAACTGCTGGCTAAAATTCACTAGTTTCACACATTTTTTGCACAGTAGAATTCCTCCTGAGATATAAAAAAATTGTCTGTAACCCTTGTCTCTATTGTGCTCCATTGTCTTCCTAGTTTCCTCCCTGTAATGTTCAGCCCAGGCAAATGGAAAAGACAAACCACCTCCTAGATAGCACAGGGATAAAAAACAAACCAAGACAAGTTTCATATTACATTTGAGAATACTGTCTTTCTGTGGTTGCTGGTGAGGTCCCTGGGGCCTCTGAAAGGGCATAGAAAATGCTGCAGCATGTGACATCTTCTCCTTAGGGACAGCATATCTTCCTGAAAGAGAATCCGATTAATCTTTTTATGAGCTGTTTCCAGAAAAGCTCCAGTTCACCCAGGCACTGATCTAACTCTCTACTGAATTTACTGGCTGCACCCAGAATGTTCAGGGCTCATAGAAGGTCTCTGCCTCTCCATCTGGACTGCCCAGTGGCACCAGAGAGGCTCGGGTCTTTCACTTGCAGGAGGATGCATTTCATGGCTGTCAGGCTGGGAGTTCAGGCACCTTTTATTTCACCCAATTCTCTTCAGCAATTGCTGTTCTGACTGAGCAGGGATCTCCCTCTTCCCATACTGGACCTCTTCTGAGAGATCCAGCAGGGCCCCAGTCACCCTTTTCCACACAGAGAAACAAGACCTGGTGTCAAATAAGCACTTAACATTAATCTGTGAGCTTAGTGATGGTTTTTTTTGGTGGGGACTTTTGGTCCACTGCATCAGTAAATAGTCATTTGGCACATGCTCCTGGCACCCCAGGCTGAAACTCACTTCAGGCTGTGCTTTGATGTGAAGTGATAAAGATCTCTTGTATGATCCTATAGACTAAAAAAGAGAGGGAAGAGAAACTGTTGAGGAAAGAAATAGAGGAAGATTTTGTCATCAACAAGGAAAACAACTTATTGAGGAATACAGATACTATATTCCTACTACACTCTTTGGAAACCAGAGACATTTCAGAGCAATTAGAAGTTAACACTTCTTACTTAAATAGGAGCAGTATTTTTCTTACATTCATGTTTCAGGCAAGAAAAAAATAAGCCCTGAGACTGCTGACAATATGTGGATTTTCAGGGGCTTTTGGCAAATATTTTGAATTCCCTGTTGTCTATATGGTCTCTTCTTCATGGGACAAACTGGTTATTTCAGACAGCCTTTTGCCTCCAGGTGGAGACAGTGACTAGCTTAGTTGGGTTTTCAGTTTGATTCATCTTTTCTCTTTTCATTTTCTAGTGATTCTGGGGAAAAAATTATTGTTGTTATGATGGCATTTCTGCCAGTGTCTGTAAAAACAGATGTGTCATCTGAACAGGCCTGATTGTTGTATAAGCATGCAATATATCCTGACAAACTTTGCTTCCTTCCCAATAAAAGCATTCAGCTATGTCCCTGCCACAAAAACACCAAACTTCTCAAACATCAGCATTTTTTGTTTTAATTTTGGAAGGTTAACACTAGCTGAAAATGCAATCTAAATGTTTTCACTAAGTGATCTTCAGTATAAGCCTTTGTAAACCCCTTATCATTTTTCTGACAGAACTACAGGCCAGTATTCATTAGGATAAACCTTTCTTTCCAGTCTGGTTAATTTAATGGGACATTCAACTACAGAAAGAAAAATATTCTTCTTTTCCAGATCAGGATTGCTTTGGGTGCAACTGCAGAAAATTTATAAATTGTGACAATAGTGAATCTTTCAGCAGCAAAGAAAGATAGGACAGCAGATCTCCTGCCCTGCCTGGCTAGGATTGCAATACCCCACAGCAGCCCTTTCCCTGCACATCTTCCCCTACCCAGAGCTACCCACCTGTTCCTACAGCACAGGTGCTCTGTCTTCATTGCCAGAAAATACTCTGGAAGCTTTGGGATTTGTCCTGCTGTTAGTGTCCCCTGGTTAGGGGCACAGTGGTATCTGGGGATCAGGGCTATGGCAATTTCACTGCCTCCACCTGTAAACCTCCCCAGGTGTCTAAATGTCTTGTACTGTACATAGCAGAGAGTAAAACCTATTGCAAAAATTCACTGTGCTAGGCTTGACCAACTGTGTATTTAAAATATAACCACATGGAGAAAACTTCTGTATTTACTTCTAATTACTTCTCACATTGTTAAAACCCTCCATTGAAAGATAAATTAGAAGAGATGGGGACAAACATGAGATTTTAGATTTAGAGCCTCCCCAATCACCATGACTGTATGATAAGCTTTCTTATCTACTTCAGTATTTAAGCATCATCACCACCTGAGGTAGATTTTGGCTGCTCCAGAAATTGCAAAGGTAAGAAGACACACACCTGTAAAATGTTGCCTACACTGGGCTGTGTGCCACCCTATTGTACCAGGATTTCTCACAGGCCCTATGTGCTCTACTTCATTTGACAGCACTGTGTCTCTAGAGTTTTCTCAGAATTAAATAGGACAAAAAATAGCGTGAGAGAGTTATTGCATACTCAAAAAGGAAGTTCATGCCCTTTCTTCTGGAATTTCCACTTGGCATTGCTTCTTGACTAGATGAAGCCCCAAGTAAGCCACTTGGACAAAGCCAACAGCAGTTCAACATTTTCTTCCATCCTGTCAAAATACCTTTTTACTTCATCTGCTGTCAGGTGCAGAGTTTACATAGCCTGCAGTAGCTCGGAACTTCTTGGAGGTGATTCAAGGGCTAAGCCTGACATCATAAACTAAGCAAAGCTTTTCAAGAGCCTCCCTATATCAATTTTACCCTGGCAGAATGAAACCAGATCTAAGCAGTCTGGTAGGATCCCAGCATTTCACATAGCATGAGAAGCTATGATGAGCCCCTGTTGTTGCAGTATCAACACAAGATTGAAGTAGCAGTTAATATTGAGAACAGCTGAACATGGAGACCCCACCCTCTCCCAACCCAACCACCTCTGTAAGCTGTGTAATGCAGAGGAGCCTCAAACCTGACAGCTGTTGAGAGTTGGTGGTCATAGTCTTAATACTCATCCAGCCCTGGCTTGGCTATTTGAAACAGTCTGGCCTCAGAGATTCACTTTTCCTGTGTGATGGTTGTACATAGGGTGAGCTGGTCTGCCTTTTGCCTTTCCAGATCCAGACCTATTTCCTGGCTCTACAAGAGTCAGTATCAAGACTACATTTGTGTACAATACATGGCAGGACTGATTTCCAGACCACTGAAGGCTTAAGCCCAGACCAAGAATCTTTCAGCGTCATCATTCAGGCAGAACTGGGCACTAAGGACACTTGTCTCTTTTGGGAGGCACAGCCAGATAACACAGGAGGCAATTTAAGTGTAATATTCCTCACTTCTACCCAACTCCTCAGGGTTTCAACAATAGCTATGGAAGATACTATTTTTTTCCTTAAAATTAATCCAGCTATAAAATAGGTTAACTGACACAGAGGCTTCTAATCACCACCAGGTGTTTTCAAAGTATCTAAATAGCAGTGTGCCTCTGCTTTTTTAAAATCTGGTTTGCATTCATGAAGAACAGGAAAGGAGAGAATGATTTGACTACTGTTGGATTTGTGTGATAAAAATTATTGATACAGTTTTTTTTTGATGAACAATTTTTTTTGTACATCCCCCTATCCAGAAAACTGGTCCTTTATGATCCATGTCTTCTCAGTAGTTTGGGTTTTGTTTTGTTTGTTTGTTTTAACTCCAGAAAAATGTTATAAGTGAGGTTTCTGTCTTTGCTAATCAAACAGGCTTATGGTCAATGCAGAAGCAGTGGTAGTGGTTTAAACTCATGTTCAGATACCTACTGCTTTTCTCCTGCCATTTAGCTGGTGAATTTATCTTAGCATGACCACTGGTCCCATTATTTCTCATGGCAGATTTTGCCTACCTTACCGAGATCACATCTCAGGCAACACTTTCCTACCTGAGTTTTGTACTACAAAGGATATGCAAGGGTTGACATGGGAAGGTATGCTGCAGCTCCTACTTGCACAAAAAATAAAGTTCCCCTTGAATGCAACAGGAGTGAGCCATCAGTCCCAGGGATCAGAATTTGCTACAGCTTCTTGTAATCCTGTGAAATGACCCCAGCCTTGCAGATACCCAAGGCATTAATGCAATAAATAACATTGCAGTAGGGGCATCAGTTTCTGATTAAGTGACACACAGCCCAAAATATGTGAGGGCTGGTAGCAGTATCAGAGTCATTACATGGCAAAGAGTACCCCTCCAACAGCTAGTGCTAAGCAACTCAACCTCTCTCAGAATATGTCTTTCAACAGCCCCTTCCCTTGCCTTCCAGCCAGGGAATGGGGAAGTCCTGTGCTAATTACAGGGAACTCCTCTTAGCTTTAGGAGCAATGGGATTCTCTTTGCATTAGGAACCCCTTCATCCTGTACTTAAAACACCCTCCTCATCTGGATTACTCAATGACCTGACAAACCTGTACCAGTACTGCCATGTTCTTAAATAGCAAATATGGTCCACGTGGAGATAGCAATGCCCTTGGCTTACTGAGGTCATAAATGAAAAAGCTGTCCCATTATCTTGCTTTGGAAGAAGCTTGTTCTTGTTCTGCACTCATTAACTGCTGTCAACATACCCAATGTAAAAGCCCTGTGGTTTAACACAGCTATTTTAATATTGATTCAACAAATGTCAGCTGGGACTGGATCTCTATCTAATTCATCTATTTGCCTGTCTTATCCATCTGTCTATAAATGTACTTTGCCACACAGACATTCCATTCCTACAGGGTCTTAATGCATGCTATGGGAACAGCCTTTGCTGCTTGTGTTTCAAAAGGGGTTGCAGCTACCAGGGCAAATTGTAGACAACAATAAAAGATCACAGATGAACCAATACCAAAACACAAGAAAAATTAAAGAACACTGTTTTTAAATCTTGACAGAAATGTGGCTGTGCATCATTCTAGGTTTGCCTGTTAAAATACCCTTGCATGTATTTCATGCCAAAGACTGGCAATTTTTAATATGCTGTGAATGTAGTGACAACAATAAAAAATGAGAATAGGGCATACAGTGACATGTTCCAGATTAAATTTCCCCCTTTTTTTTTTTTTTTTTGGTTAATAGCCCATTACACAGACTAAAAAGCAAATTTTAAAGCCATAGATGTAGCTAGCAAACTACTATTGATTCAAAAGGCAGATATAGAATAAATTCCTAACCATCATTTTTCAAATATTATGACAAAAGGTTTGTAATTTAAAACGTTTTATCAGAAGCTGGCCAAAAATATTTGAAAGATAAACCAAATTATAACATTAACCTATTTCATAATAACTTTCATATAAGAGTGAAACTACTTTTAAAGATGAGGATATTATATATATATTATATACATATATATAATATAGTCCTCCTTCCTGGGATTAAAATTATTAAGTTAGTATTGAAACATCAAAATAAAAAAGAACACTTAAAACCAGTTGTGCAATATCCAGTATCAGCTCAGATACATCCCTTTTATTGCACATAAAGCAGTCACAGTTTAACCTCAACACACACCTTTTCACATACAGCATGTCCAGCTTTTGTAGATAGAAAAAGGAGCAAAATGTGCCTGTTAGTCTACCAGGTTTTAATTAGCTCAGATGAACAGTACATCCACAGGATCATTTTAAACACACAGGAACAGTAGGTTTCTGAAAGAAGGGAACCAAGGATGACATTTGGATGAAGTCTGATGAGAACTCTCTGGGAGCTGAATAGACTCAAGAAAATTCATATAGCTGTTCTGCTTCCTTCAGTTCTCACACTCAGGCTGATATTAATTAATTCCCTTTGGCAGTCAAAAGGCAATTGAGAAAAGACACTGAGGTGTACTTTACAAACTCCAGTTCTGGAAGGTGTCCTTAAAAAGTACCTTAAAAAGTTAAAATAATTACTGAATCCAGAGTGGGCTTTGAGTACAGGACACACAGCAGAGGCCATGCCAGTTGCAGAGGTGGGCTTGGATGCCACTGGCACAGCAGTCAGGACAGTGGGGTCAATTGGCTGTGGTAAGCCACTGTGGCTGGGATGGCTGGATAGCCAGCTCAGAGCTTGTCCCCGTGCACCTGCCAGCAAGCTCAAACACCTCAGCTGTGTAAGGGGGTCATCTCTGTCTCCATGCCCTGCCTCTCATGGACTGCATGGGGGTGAGCACTGGGGAGAGGCTCTCAAGCAGATCCCACATTCACTGTAAACCAAAGCACCCCTTCTCCATCTGCAGCACCATGCACTGTCCTCTTTTGTAACAGTCCTTATGCTCAGCCAAAATGGCAGCAGCCACGAGAGAGAGAAAAGGGAAGGAGGGTGCTGAGGAGTAGTCACCCTCCCTGCTGTTCCTGGACTGAATAATATTATCTTCATTTTCTATCACACTGCCTGTTAGCAGCACAGATGGTTTAAATACCCCTGAACGCAAAGGAGTGCAAAATAAAGATATAACCATGTGGAACCTGGACAGGCTGACTGTGTGGGGTAAGCAAACAGAGTACATTTGAATGCAGCTAAATGGCAAATCATCCATTGAAGACGACAAAGCATTGTGAATGTTTGCAGAATAAGGGAACTGGTCCCAGCAGTTTGAAGGAGGATGAGGGTTCATAGTAGATAGTTTGCAAACTGTGAGCTCCCCATGGGGCATGGGGACCGCAAGAGATAAAGGATGTCATGAAAATGGGCCTGCATCCAGTTGCAAAGAAGTTGCCATGTCTGTCTCTGACATCAGTGCAAATTCCAAAGTGCTCAGACAGTCTCCAATGCCTGCAGTTCAAAAAGAGTGCTGGTGAATTAGAGACAGAGCAGAACTAGGAACGATGAACAGATCAGAAAATGCCTTCTAGTAAAGAGCTGCGGGAATTCCACCTCCATGGAAACTTTAAAATGGGGAGGGCTACTTTTCCAACTGGTCTGCTCCAACCAGTAAACTGAATAAGTAAACTGATTTGAATTCAGGATGCAATTCTGGCCTAAGTTTTAGAAAAGCTTTGACTGGATAGTGACAGCATCTCTTCTGGGTTGTGAGCCGAGACACTTGCTTTCTCCCTGGCCCACTTGTCCTGGAGCTGCACTTCATCTGCATGCACCAGGCCTACATTTCAACCATACAGCTGGGGCTTGGTCCTGGAAGTACATAGCTCAAGGGATCTGGACTGCAAATATGGGAAGAATCAAAAGATTTTAGTGCCAGAAATCGGATATGGGTATTATCTGTAGAAACATGGAACTTGTTTGCTAATCAGCTCATTATCCATAGCTCTCTGAAGATCTTGCCTTTGAAGTTAGATAAAAGCTTTTCTCTGAGGAGCTCTTCTCTCCCCTTACTTGGCTGCTTTTCTTCCCCAGGAACAAAGAAGCAGCCTGTGCAGGAGTTTGGTGTTTGTTGAATAGGGCAGCCAAGACATTCCCTTGACATCCAGTGGTGGCAACAAGTGATAATTTCTGAATTTAGTCTCTGAAAGATTTTGCATAGAGGCGTTGGCTGCTGCACCTGTTCTGTGTCTGAAGGGGAGCTTGAATTGCCTCTGTAAGATAGCACTCATGCCCTTGATTCCAACCCAGACCCTTGGGAGGCTCACAGGGTGTTGTCATGGGCCCCTGGGAGCAGGTGGCATGAAAATAAAGGCATATGTATTATAGGCACTGCCATTCATCTCTTCATCATCTAGCCTTTAAGAGGAATCTTAGTATGATTAAGATATTATAAAATCCCCATATGGATGTTTCCACATCTTTCATCAGGATTCATTTTTTCACATGGCCAGTTCATGCTGCTCCCTCTCCATTGTGTGTTTTTTGAGGATCTCTGGAGGCCAGAGTAAGGCATATGAGCTGGGGTTCACTAATGGAGCTGAGACCACAGTCTGTACAGGCCCAGAGATCCTACAGGGACAGATCCCAAAGATCTGTACATTGAGAGACAAAGCCCTAACCCATGGTTCTTTAGGCAAACCTGGAATGATGTCTTCACTACTCCCCAACAACAAACTCAGGTTTCCCAGAAGGGGAGGTTTCTGGATCTGTATTTGAGATGTAGGAAGGAAAACATTTGCAGCGCTTTGATGGGGAAGAGATTATCTGTGAAGATCTGATGTTTACATTGGGTTAGAGGTGGAACTGGGAGACAGTGAGGAGAGAGAACCTCAAATGTTTTTATGCATTAAAGGTGGCAGGTACCTATTCTCTGTCACTGTTACACAACCATCTTACATATCCCTTTTTTTCCAGGTCCTTGACACATGGGAAAAACATTATTTCTCCTTTTCTGAAAACAGATGAAGGCTGCTGGTCACCATAGCTCAGTTGAGAGTCAGTTTACTATTTGGAATATACATGGGCTTGGTAAAATATATTCCTCTTATGAACTGGCTAATCTTTTGAAACTTAAGTTTCCTGAGTTTCCTGTATCATCTTCAAAGAAAAGCAGTTAATGCTTTCAGCCCCTGTCTTAACTATCATGCTCTAGAAGTTCAAATAACTCAGAATACAGGAAATTAAACGAACGAACTACTAAAAAAATCCTGCAGATGATTCTAATTTTGCTTTTACAGCTAATAAAGATAATATGTTTTTATACAAAACTACAGAATAACTCTATTGCTAGAAATTTTTGCTTGTAATTCATTTGTTTGCACTCTACTCTGTGTTAGAAAACCATTTTCTGTAACCTTTATTCACAGTAAAAGAAAATGGATATCTTTCACGTAAGGTCTTTGGAATGTATGCCTCACAAGGACTTCATCATGGCACTTTTTGGAAGCTCAGCAGCTTATCAATGAGATCCTTTGAGCCCAGTGTTTAAGAAACATGCCTCTTCAGCAGAAACAGGAGTTTATAAATGAAGACAGGCCCAGTTATGATTCCCAAAAGATCAAGGCAAAAAACCAAAAGGATGGATTTTCTTAGAGAATGAAGAAAGCTCTGCTAACAGACTGAAAGTATTACCACTCCCTGTTCTATGCCAACATTTCTGCTTGAAAAATGACCGGCATGCCTCTGCTGTGCTGGAGACAGCAGATGGCACAGTGTGCCTTCCCTCAAGGGGCTGCTGAGCCGTGTGTGCCGAATGCGTTTTGATGCTCTCATCCCAGGCAGGTCTCACTTCAAAGGCTTCATACTCTGGCTGAAGCTTCAGCAGAGAAGCCAGTTTTGTGTGTACACAGCTAATGAATCGACCTGAAGTGTGGTTTCCTACTAATACACTCCTCCAAATTAATTTTAGGTTGTTTTTCTTTGAAGAGACCATCCTCCTCCAGGCCTAATACCTCCACAAGTATCAGGAATGTATGGCTTCTTAAAGAGTATAAAATGCTACTCAGTATTTTGTGAAAACAAGTACCAGTGAGATGCAGAGTGGGGTTGTATTGGCATTAGTGTGTGACATGTCACTACATTTAGTGAGAAAACCTGCCATATGGTATCCTTTGAAAATCTCCACCCACAAGCTATCCTAACACCTGCTGGCAGGTGCAGAGATTTGTAACTGAAATATGACAATTCTAACATAAAGTGGAAATATGCATGTGAAAACAGGGGAGGAAGGAAAAGAGAGCAAGGTTTAGAAGAATGGCCTGTGCTCACAGGACCTGAATGAAACTGAGGAACACAGAGGAATATAATGTTTACAAAAAGGTCAGACAGCCCGTGCTCTGATGAAGCCACGCTGTGGTGCAAGGAGGGTGGTAACAGAAGTACAGCCTGGTGCATGTGGCTGTGCTTCTTCCAGCTCTCCTAACAGGACAACAGACCATAGTGGCACAAATTCCCAAAATAGGGAAAGAAAACAGTTGGGAAACTTGACTGTATGTCTTCCTGCTCTGGAATATGTGCTTGTGAGAATGTCAGTGGGTAGAAACAACTTACACAGAGATTTGCAAAATAAAATCCCACTCTCCCTTCACACAGTCTTTTGCTTAGTCTTCCTACACTAATTTCCTACACAGACAGTAAATAACACTTTAATTTACAACTAGGAGCTTCACCTAAAGGAGCCCACTCCTGAAGCTTTATTGGGAGGTACTTGCCTCTGTCAACATTAGATTTCAGAAAGAAATAACTGACAGCCAATAATACCCAGAGGACATGGGAGCTAGCTTCACCCCCAGGACATTTTGATTTTCTGTTTCTAGAGAAGGATGACAGAAGGTGGGTTTAAAAAAAAGCACATTTGCACTTTCAAAATGTCATTAGTCAAATGGCTGTCTAGCCCTGTAACTCCAAACATGTAAACCAATGCCCATTTGGGAGTTCAGAGCACATACTCCTTTTTTTTTTTTTTTTTTTCACCTTGTAGGAAATTATCAGAAGCAGTCAGAAGGAAAACTCCCTGCTGTTCCCGACCTGGAAAGAATGCTGGGGCTGAAATGCTGTTGCCAAAGGTTCCAAGACAAATAGCCAGGGGGAAAAGTCAACACCCCAACATGGAGGGGTGGGAGAGAGAACAGGATGGGATAGGTTGCTGCAATAGCAAAGAAAAGATTCAACGCTATAGAGTTCTGTTCCAGTGATTAATGGAAATGGCTTCTGAATGAAGTGAGAATAAATAAAATGCCAGAAATCAAAATTTCTGCTTTATATGCCTTATTCTGAGTTAGAAGGTACAAAAACACAGAGGAAACACTTATAAAGAAATGGGAACAGTGCCCATACTTCAGAAAAATAAACAACAATGTCTTTATTTATGTGAGGCAGGTAGTCTAAAGTAAGCAAATAGCAATAAGGGTGGTGGGGAGCCCCCCCTGCGATCTGACTCTCCCAGCCCTGAAATAAATGCAGAGCAAATACTCTGAATGTGGGAGCAGAAGAGACGCAGATGTGGTAAGAGTCCATAAAAGATGGGGTCTATCAGATCGCCAAAAAAAAGGAGGCAGAACAGATCAAAGTGGAAGAAATAGGTCCCAAGCAAAGGTGATCAGTGTGTTATTTCTGAAATCATCATTCTGAATTGCAGAACTCCTCAGGAGAGGAGAGGAGAGGCGAGGCATCTATAGCTTGGTATCTGCAATATTTTTTTATGTAAAAAACAAAGCTTCTGTTCACTGGATTATACAGGAAACTCCCAAAGATGGATATCAGCCCATGACTGGAATGGCTCAAAGTCACTTTCCTCAGTATCTGGAGGGGCCCAGATACTTCATATTTCACTCAAGATGATTCAAAACTATTGACAAGATGCAAAGCCAAGACACATGCTAGGTCTGTATGAAGTCTGTACAAATTTAAGAAGGACCAGTGAAACCACAAAAGTATTGTATCACCGCTTTGGCATGAATCTTGTGTACAATATCAAAGCGTCACAGGGGCTTCAGAACCTCTGCAAAGGAGTGCAATTCTCTAGCACCAAGAAGGCACTGAACTGCTGTACATATGACATTTAGGTAGGGTAAAAATCACATCTGAGATAATTCTAGAACAGCTTAACACACAGCTAAGCTGTACTAGAATGATGTGAAAAATTGCACATCATCCAGAAAAGTCAGCTGCTATTCTTAGCTCCTATGACTGATATATGAAGCAAAGGGCACATCCAAAAAGGGCCAAACCTGAAATGTCATAGCTGAAAGTGTGTAAGGACAGGTGCATTCCCCCATGCAATACACTTACAGAGGAATGTCATGTCTAACTTGATCTCAGACAGTTCCTTAAAGGAAGACCTAGAAAAACCTGATCATGTACCGCAAGCTGTATTTGATGTCATTTCCAAGCCCACTGACACTGCTGTAGACATCAGAAATTTTGGTGTTGGTGGATGCAATACAAGTTATGCAGACATGAGTGGAAACCTGCAGTGAATTACTCAGCTGGTTATCATACACCAAAGCTTAGGCAAATAATATTTAACAAACAATCAACACCTTCATCGACTCAACAGGACACAAGCACCTTGCAGTCTGAACAGACAGGAGCTATGCTTCTCTCAAAGTGTTTTCTTCTAATCTACAAGGAAATGAGCTATCAGAGAGAGCAATGCAGACCAATATTAAAAGGGAAAAAAAAAAAATCAATGATTCAGAAATCCCATCTTGTTTTCCAGAACAATTCCTCTATATCAGACAGCATTATGAGGCCAGGTCAGTATCTACATGTTGAAAATATCAGGCTGGTGCACTACAAAGTCTTAGGGGTAAGTATCATCCTGCCATTGGTAGCTCTCTTTAAAGCATGTGGGGCTGAAAGACACCAAATCTACAAAGATTTAGTCAAGGTAACTTTTGACTATCAGACAGCAGAGTATGACCTGACCAGACTTAAACAAATTCTGATGAAAAACTGGATCATCATAAGGTACAGGCAGCAGCGATTGAGAGCAGCCTCTAGGGAACATGCCTAGGTGAAACACTGAGAACAAAACAAGGGAGATGAGGAGTAATTTTCTGAAAAAATATTTTCTCTAAAACCTGCCCCCTTCAATTATCATCTTGACATTCCTATGTAAAAACTCAGGGTAGCCAAGAGCCTTAATGGTCTGAGTTTTTACATGGGAATGTCTAGATGGTAATTCAGCTGCCTGTTCTTAGCAACAGCAGCATTGAGTAGTGAGTACTAACAGGAAGGAAGGAGCTCATCTGGTCCATCACCTTGCCCTGCTGAGAGCTCTGAGAACACTAACAATTCTCTTCTTGGAACCTACCAATTATCTTTTCTTAACGGTGTTTGAATTTCTGTCAATAATTAAGTATCAGAGTCCCAGGGACTGGAATTTTAGAGATATGACTGGACTCAGTAATTTGTGGGTGGATAAGACAATTTTTCATGCCAGAAGATCTTAGTCTTGCCCCTGTTTGTAAGAGCAAGTCACTGAAATATGTAGAAAATTCTGTAGGATTAAAATCTCTGGTGTCTTTCAGGAAGTTCAGGGTCTAATAGGAACAGAGTGAATCTTCACCTGGCTCTAAACACAACTGAACATAACACATCAACAGCATTATGACCTCAGTGCAGGGAAGATTCTGAGAATGCTTTCAGAGACTGTAATGAGACACCTTCAGAATTTCAAGATAAAAGAAAAAAAAAAAGTGGTGAAAATCCTTCTGTGTGCCACGTAATTAAATCTCAATGACGGGTGAAGCTGGTGACTCGTGAGCACCATTACAGTATTTTAAACCAGCAGATCCTATTAAAGACTGTACACTGTTTTCACAAGTCTCAGCAAGTGACCAGGTCAAGAAAGAGGCTTTACTGCTATGGCAGAGCCATTCCCTAGCCATGGAGCAGGGTTCTGTTTGGGGCACATGTTGCACAGGTGGGTACAGATGCCAGTCTCCAGTCTCTCTACCCTCACCCTTGCAACAATGTTCTGCAACCCACAGATACCAACACCTCATCTGACCAAGACCCTTTCTCTGCAGCAGAACCCTTTGGGTTTTTCCTGTCTTGCCTACAAGGCCACAGGCTGTGCCCATTTCTACAGCCTCTATCCAGGTTCACATTCTGCTGAATGAGATGTCTGTTGAGAGGGGAATGCTGACGCAAGGGAACTCACAGAATCATGTTCAGACAACCTTCCCAGGAACTATCTTGATTAAGAGATACGGTACCAATACCACATGTCCAAAATCATCATTATCTTTCTTTGGGTTGTTATGAGTCAGTTCTCATCTCTGTGACATAGAACAGCACTCAGGTTAAAATTTTTTAAAGCTAAAAATATATATTTGCTAAGACAGGAACTGGATCTCTAGTGGTGGTTTTTAAAGGTAACAGATATTCTAACATCCCCGAAGTGAAGACTCATGACAACTGGAAAAAAATCAAAGCAGAATTAACTGCACCCATATTTTGCAATAAAATCCCATTGTGGATATCAGATATCTACAATCATTGTCAAAAAGTAGGACATACTACGGCTAAACTCCTCAGGAAATTCCAAAGAACAGTCTTGGTAACCTCTCAGTTGTTCCACTAGTTGCCAATCAAAAAAGCCTGGGGATCTGAGAGGATATCCAGATATGAAATTGCAATTTCTATTTCTTTAAGCCTGAAAGGTGATACATGTTTTTCTAGCATCTTGTAGTATCTGGAATTCTCACTGGTCATCTTTCTGGTTTTGTGGTACATGATTTATTTGCTGCAATATTGCCAAAGTGAACTTTCAGCTTTATAAATGTGATGAACCTGATCCCCTGATGAATTTCTGAATCTTTTTGTCATAGAATCTCCTGACCATTCTGATTATTTTTCATGTCTAGTACAAAAGCTGTTTATAGAATGCAATAAATTCAGAAAAGTTCCTTCTCCCTTATTTTTCTGATCATATCACAGAATGGGTAATGTTGGAAGGGACTACAGTGGGTCCTGTGGTCCAACCTCCCTACTCCAGCTGGTCAGAGCACATTTCAAAGGATTGCATCCAGACAGTTCTTCCCTGCAGTGAGGGAGACTCCACAATATCTCTGGGCCACCAGTTCCAGTGCATGGTCACCTGCACAATAAAGAAGTTCTTCCTCATGCTCAGAGTTTCCTGCGCATCAGTTTCTGTTCATTGCCTTTTGTTCTGTTTCTATGCACCTATGAGAAGAATCTGGATCCATCCTCTTGATATTTTTCCTTCAGGTACTTGATGAGGTCCCCTCTCAGTTCTATCTCCTTGAGGCTGAACAGCCGCAGCTCCCTCAGCCTTTCCCCATGAGAGAGATGCTCCAGAGCCCTCATCATCTCTGTAGCCTCTGCTGGACCCACTCCAGGAGCTCCATGTCCCTCTTGTCCTGAGGAGCCCAGANTCTGAGTTTACTGAGCAGGCATCTGCCCCTTCATCCAGGTCATGGCTGAATAAGTTTAACAGTGCAGCACTGAACCTTTGGGGACACCACCAGTGACAGGCTTCCAAATAAGTGGAAGTTACTAGTGGCACACAGTGCCACTATTTATGACCCTCTGGGATCTGCCATTCAGCCACTTCTCAATTCACCTCATTTTCTGCTCATTCTGTCATTCCTGAATTTGGCTATGAGGATTTTGTGAGACACAGTATCAAAAGCCTTGCTGAAGTTGAGGTATCCACTGTTCTCCCCTCATCCATCCAATAAAAACCTCTGCAGATCTAAGAAATATCAATTGTCAGAAATGTTCTGCTTCTCTGTCTTTATACTTATGCTTAACAATAAATTCAAAGTACCTCAAAGAAAAATTTGCTATTGAAGACAAAATCCATTTGTCTTTTAGGCCTAAAGTAACTCCATCCTACTCTATTTGCCCTGACATATATTTTTCTAATACTTTCTCATCTTTTCTTTCTGATGGCTTCTGAAGGTCATTGATTTCTCCCATGTTTATATCTCCTGTGTATGTACATGATATACACGTGTATCCCTCCTGTGGTATAAAGACAGCTAGCACACCAGCACATTATATTTTTAAGGTGTATGACCAGATGGGATCCAGTATGGTAAGAAGCAAGGGGCAAAGGCAGGAAATCCAGTCAGCAGCTGGTTGGTGGTTCAGGGAAGGGAATACTCCCACAAGGACCAAACTAAGAGATGGCAGAGGGCTTGAGTTTGTTGTAGCATTCCTAAAGAGAAAGGCTTGGTCAAAACACTCTCAAAAATTAGAACAAAAAAGGTTGAAATCTAGGCACCAAATATATCTATGTCCATCCTAAGTGGAAAACAAAAACAAAATTCTAGAATACTACTAGAGTATGCTGAACTCTAACACAAATACTTCATCTGTAGTATTCACAACTAGATAATGTTAGTCTTGCCTGGTGCCCTTTCTGTGATAGAAAGGTTAGAAGGAACTTCTGGATTTTAGGCTCAAGTTTTCCCTGACTGTGCTCAGGAAACAGCTTCCCAGAAGACACAGAGATATAAGAGGCAATCAGATGAGGAGGTGATCATAATTTTATGTTTGTCTTCATTAGTCTGGTGTCAGTAGCAAAGGCAATGCTAGATTGAGGCCTATTTCTGGTTTTGGAAGGGGAACCCAAAATTCTCCTTTCCTATTCATTGCAAATCATGGCCAGAGTATCTTCTTATCATAGATGGTGAAACAGAGTTTAAAACCACAAAATGAATGGATAATAGCTAGAAACAGACTCAGCAGAGGAAGTCTGTATGATCCCATTTCTCTCTTCCTACTTTCCCCTGGTTTAGGTGGATGTGACAGAGTAAGGGCATACAGCAGCAGAATCCAAAGAAGGGGGTTTGCAGCAGGAGATCATCTTTCTTGGCTAAGAAAGACAGAAAAGATCACCAAGGGCATGTGTTTTTGTGTAAGTAGGAAAAAACAAGTGAGGAAGCACCCTCCACTTCCTAAGTGCAAGGTGAGGCTCACAGTCATAGGACATCTGTGGCTCATGCTTTGTCAGAAGATAGGGGCAAGAACATGAGCAGTTACCGGTTTTAGCAGAGATTGTGGGAGAGTCTAATCCAATCTAACAGCAATATGAGGAGTTAGATAAAGCAGAGTACTCACAAGCTGATCAGACTGACCATTTTGGGCTAAGTATATTTTCTGTGACACTCCCACTTCCTCACTAATCCTTCATTAGGATTAGTGGCAGTTTTTCCTTTGTTCCCTGCAGAATGTTCTCTGATGGCCACACTTAGAGGAACCTTTGTTCCTCCATCCTTGCTTAGCTATTCACTCCTTGGTAGGTGATACAGAAACACTGGTACATGCACATTGGTTTCCAAAAACAACAGCCTAGCCACACACAGTGCTGCCATGCACATGCAAACAATTATCCAGTCACATAGCTCAGTTAGATCATCCAGTATAGTTTAAACATCTTCTTTAGACTTTGAACACTGCTCTGCTGGGAAGGGGGTATTCCATGGTCTCTCAAACTACTTATCCAAATGTTTTCATATAAATGCTTTTCATATGAATGCTACAAACCCAGCAACTAAAATGAGGCAGATGTTTGAGGCTGATACATCCCCATGCTGCTACAAAGGATCCACCTTCATTTCCCAGCACGAATTCCTAGCTCACTGTGACCTGTACTATGTATTATGAAGGTCATTTAGCAATATGTAGGAAGAAAAAAACACTTTGTAGTTTTCTGCAAGCCCTGGATTATGATCAGACTATGAACATCAGATTTCTCCACTAATATACAGACCTCTAGACTGGTAGGTCATAGGAGAATCAGCTGTTCCTGTTGCAATTACTGGCTTCCAAGAAAAAAATTAAGAGTTCTTTTCTGCAATGTCTCAGTAATGAAGAGCACAAGAAAATACACGGTAAACACATTATTCATGTGGAGAATCAGCTCTTTTTGCAGTTCTGGGAAAAGAGGTTCTTCTAATTTTGATGTTGGAGTCTGCAGACAATCACTCCAACATATTTCCTTTTATCATCGTAATAATATGTTTTTCTTTCCTAGTGCTTATTTTCCTCCCTGGTAGATATGACGCATTATGCTCTTGGGTTTCTTTAAGAGCTCTTTTTTCCCTCTCTCAGTGGTGGTTTCTAAAACCATTTTTATTTAGTCCTCACTTCACTGCTTAAGCATTTGTTATGTTCTAGCATTCCAATTATTTTAATTGAAAGCTTAGCCAATTCAATAAAGTTGGTTTGCTCCCTGTTTAAACTGATGATGTGGCAGGATTAGACTCTGATCCAGGCTGCTGTGGGGTAGCTGGCTTATCTTGGTGGGAGAGCTGGAACTCACTGTTAAACCTCTGCAAGAAAAGAAAACTGTTTTAAACCCATGCAGGTTCCTCACAGTACCTTCTGCTCCAAACATCCTCCTTCCCACTGGAAAGGAAAACAGCACAGAAGGATGGTGATGTTCATAACCAATGTGACTAGAGCAAGATCATCTCAGAGGAGCAGCTTCTGGCTCTACTGACTGGCATAAAAATGAAACTGTGAGTGTGCCCTGCCTGATACAGGATGAGTATTTTCCCCATTTATCATATGTAACAGGTATAAAATATCAGTTTTTAGTGTCTCTGGTGCTTAATGAACAAGAGAGGAGCTTTTCTGCCTGTCTCAGGCCAGAGGAAATCTGGAAAGCTGGCATGTAAGGGAGCAGAACCTCCAGGAACCTGCAGCACCACCATGAATGTGAGGTAAACCAACACCACAAGCTGCTGGTGTTCCCATTAAGCACTGTCCCATCAAGCAATACCCTTTGCTAGAAATAGCACCAATTTCAAGCATCTGCCTTTGGGAAGTATTTCAGTTGGAAATCTCAATTTTCCCAATTTAGTGAGGAAAACAGGCTGTTAAAAAGTGCCCAGTCTGTGCAACATTGAAATAAAAAATAAGTGATGTTGGAGTGACTTAATATGGAGAAAAAAAAGTAAAGAAGTAGTACACCAGAGAGTAAACTAATTTTTTTTCAAGAAATACAACAGCCTCCCCCCACTAAAACAAAACAAAACAAAACAAAATCCGTAACAAAAACAAAACCAAAAACCACTAACAACCCCTAACAAAACCCCAACCAACCAACAAAAGAAGCCCATAAACTGTTTCTCCCTTACAGGATTGTTGTGAAAAAGACTTATTAATAAAGGGCCTGCTGTATATTGCACCAGTTCAAAGGGAGGAACTGTTTGCTTCTTCACTGTGCTGCCATTTCAGTCAGTGTCCTGTTGGAATTGTCAGTAATTGATACGAGGTGATCCATTAAGTACAGCAGTTTGGAGAGAAGGCAGCATTTGGAAAAGTAAGGTTATTCAAAAGATAAGGTACTCCAGCTCCAGACGTAATCCCTGTCTGGGATTGTTGTCAGGAGGTATCCAAGGCAGAGAAGCTGTACTGAGATTTTTCAAATGCCATGATGCTCAAGCCTGGATCTGGTTCCCGGAGCACCCACTGTTAACACTTGAAGGCTTATCTCAGTTCTCTGTTTTTGTTTATTCTGCTCTTCTGAACTGTTTGATATCCTAAACTTGAACTGACTGAATCAAGTGAAGGAAAATATTTTTCCTTCAAGTATTCTTATGAAATTCTTAGCTGACTTCCAAACTCCAGTCTGGTATTGGATAGCTGAAATACCTAGTACCCATCCTAAGCTATGCAGCATACTGATGTAGTCTGTAGTAGGAGTATCTGAGTTTGAGAAGCATTTGACAACATTCTCAGGCACAGGAAATTCTTTGAGTCTCCTGCATAGGGCCAGGAGTTGGACTTGATGGTCCTGTTGGGTCCTTTCCAACTCAGCATACGCTACCATCCTATGATCTCTCTCTTTTCTCCAGCTGAGTTTCCAGATGATCAAACATCCTGCACATAGCAGATTCAAATTCCTGGAAGCCAATCCTGTTTTCCAGAGGATATGAAACATTACCTTAGGTCTTAAGACACACTCCCTGCGTAAGGTACTTAATCCCACAGAACAGAGTGAAAACAAGTCACAAGCCAGACGTTTGTGGACGAAAAATTTGGACTTGGTCTCTTCCGGATGGAGGCCGCTAACAGACAAGAGATTATCTCAATATATTACTTTGTTAACTTGATTGTACCTTAGTTTCCTATGTAATGTTTTACTTTTTTTTTTTCCTTGAAGGGTGTTTTTTTCCCACTCAGTCTTTTTGAAGTCGTCACTTGCTTTTATGTTGATGTGCTTCTTTCTCTGTTAGTTGTACTCTCCCAACTCTCCAATCTCCAACATCAAAATGGAGACGTTCCATTTTGAATAAAAAATTAATGCTTTCAGCAAACAAATGTTTTTTGCTTTCTGGGCAGAATATATTTAAAAAAATCTAAATGTATTTATTTCAGAGTTGAGTTTTTTTCCCAAAAGAAAGCTCCCATAAGAGTCCAGATCCACACCTGTCAAGCATATACACACAGAATCATGCCACTGAACAGTGAGCTATTGAAAAAACTTGATATCAAAATTTTCTTAGTATGTTGAAGTATTAGCTGTTATAAAAAGCTTTTCGCCTAACCTGGACACAATTGATTACACCATCAGTAAAAACAAGCATAATTTTTCTAGTCAAACATAATGAGGTAAGGCAAGTCCATTCATTTCTGCTTAATAAGAATCCCAAATTGTTTTGCAAGCATACTGGTTTTTTCTTAAATCCTATCAGTGCAAATAGGCAGAAACCAATTAGGAGTTTATTAGTGTGTTAAGGTGTTATTAATTCTTATTATATTCTTATTCTTATATAATGAATCAATGTTTCTGCATTAGCCTTTGGTCACTGATTAAGCAACACACTTAAATACAGACTTAACTTTAATTATGGGAACAGTCCTCTGAAGTTAGTCATGTGTTCAAGCGTGTAAATTATAAAATGCATGTCATGTTTACAGTGTAACAGCTATAATACCAAAGACTCTCTGAAGCAAGAAACAATTCAAGCTGACATGTCTCCTACCGTTGGAGATTTTCAGATGGTGAAGATACTTCCATTTTCTTTCTTGTCCCCCCAGCTGTGCTCTTAGGTCACAGTAGATCAGTCCAGAACAACCTCGTGGGAAGAGCAGCAAAGACAACTGTGGCAGGCCCTAGAGCAGGGTGTGAGGAAGCAAAGGAAAGTATGCCATGCAACGGTGGGAGAGGAGAGGTGCTCAAGGCTCACATCAGCTTGGAGCTCCTTGCACCACCGTGTGGCTCTGGGCCACTTGTGTGTCAGGGTGAGCTGAGCAAGGAATGCCTCGAGCCTCAGCACAGTAATGCACAGAGAGCTCTGTCTGAACTGGAGATGAGCAGATGTTTGTCACTGAGGTCTCTGGCTCCAGCCTGCGAGGAAGATGAGCATGGCTGAGCAGTGCCTGTGGAGAGGCCATGACTCAGGTCAGTGCCAGGCTGAGCCAGCTGCTCTCCAGCTGGCCCAGTGGAGCTCACTGCCACTGCCAGCAGAGTGTGTAGCCTGGTTAGTCCTGACACAGGCAGCGTGACTGTTCACAGGCTTTCTGTTCTGTCACACTAGCACAGCCTGCTGTAGCCATCGCATGATAATTTTTCCAAGTCATCAGTCACGATATTCTCTTTGGAGGCCTATCATTGTTTCAGAGATATGATAACTACCTCCATTTCATGGAGATATGACTTTCTCTGGAGCTGGTCTGAGACTGTGGAAGTTGCTCTTCAGCCATGCCAGGAGCATCTCAAAACTCAGTGGTATTTTCTGAGAGTGAAGAGTCCTTTCTAGAGTTTTCCTTTTTGTTGTGTGAATATGCAACAAAACTAAAGCAAAACAACTTTCTCTCAACAACCTCAAGAGCTTACCAGATCATAAACCACAATCATACAAGTCTCTCTCTTTGGCAGAAGAGTCTGGCATTATGAACAGTATACCAGAACTGTTAATTTTGTTTTTCATCTGTTCTGGTAAGTGCTTGGGTGTCAGTGCAGCACACAGCAGGCTTAGACACAATGCTAAGTCTATCTCAGCTCCCTAGAGGAATGAGATGGGATTAAATGTCATGCAGACATTCCCATCACAGTAACTTGGGGCTTGTTTCTGCATATAAATAATCAATATGGTCTTGGAGGAACTTGCACAGCCCCACTTGAACACATAACTTAGTGTCTGAACTGGGGATGTAGACTTGAGCATATCCCTTCCTATCTTTAATCATCTGTCTGAGCTGATGACGCTGGCCATACAAGTGCTCTTTGAACCTTGGAGTCTGAGTTGGCTGAATCATCATCTCAGGAGCCATCTCTCTCCACTCACACCACACCTTTCACTGGGCAAACACACTCCTAACTTGGGCACCTCACTTAATGTGCTTTGCATCATCCCTGTAGTTCTGTACAGAGCAGTGCTGATGTACCCAGGGACATGCCTTTAAGTGTCTGTTCTCAAGCTTTGGGATTAATACCAGTAATTTGTGTCTAAATCTTAACCATTACTGTGCTTTAATCTGCCAGATGCAAGGCAATATAGTCTCTTGCTAACAACCTCCTGTCTTGTTGTTGATAAGCCTTCCCTACAGCCTCCTTAAACTAGATCAGGTTAAATATACACATGCTATTTTAAAATAAGAAGCTTTAAGAAGAAGAAAATCAGAGCCTATATTACTGTGGCATAACGTATATTCAGCAGTGCTGAATGCAAGCAGGGAGCTTATTGCTGTGGGAGGCACAGCACCATGGCAGCAGCTTGCCTTTCATGTGAACAAAGTGCAAGGAGAGGAGGCTCCTGCACAAGGCATGACACAAGACACTCTCTGGTGTGCCAAGTCTCTGTCCTGGGCCCAAATAGGCTGCAGCACTGAACTTCAGATTTAAGAGAGCTTCAGTTTGAGGACTGAGGAGGCTTAGAGAACTTTTTGAAGTGTTGGAGCAATCAAAGGCTGTGGAAATGCCTCACAGGTTGATTCAGAGCATCCAGTTCAGCTTCACCCTCTTCACTTAATTGACAACAAGCTCTGAGGGAGAAGCCTGACTTTAATCTGGATGGATGTGCTTCCCAATAATGTTCATATATCTCTGAAGTGTCCATTTCTCATATGAATCTTGTTACTTTTCCATCTCATGCTCTTTGATCTACAAAGAATAGAAAGTCCTTGACTTTCTATTGTAGGGCCATTCTTCTATTTCCTCCCTGTGGATGTGTATGGTATGACATTTATAGATGCAAGCTTTTATGTGCATACTTACACGGATGGGAAATCAGTGCCTAGGCTGAGACATACCTGGAAGAGTGTTCCTACTTTAAGTCCATTTTCTGCCTACGCCCATCTTCTTTTTTGGCTCTTTCTGATGATTTCATTCCAATACTATTTTTGGTTTTTAAAGACTTTTCACCTCTTCCATCCATTCCTTTGCCTGTTTCTTCTCTAAGATCCCTGATTACCTTTGTTTCCCACACAGACATGGCAGCATAAGGGTTACTTGCCTTTTTTTTTTTTTCTTTTATTTCCCCTTCTTTTCTCTTTTTTTCTTTTTTTTTTTCTTTTTTTTTTTCTTTTTCTTTTTCTTTTTTTTTTTCTTTTTGTTTTTCTTTTTCTTTTTCTTTTTCTTTTTCTTTTTCTTTTTCTTTTTCTTTTTCTTTTTCTTTTTCTTTTTCTTTTTTCTTTTTTCTTTTTTCTTTTTTCTTTTTTTTTCCCTGTCTCCACTATGTATTTTTCTTCTTTTAGTTACCCCTTCTGAATCACTTTTCTGTTTTGGACTTTTCAGAACCATTATCCTCTGAATTGTCTTTGCTCTTGACTATTCAACACCCTCTGGGCTGACTCAGCCCAGGCTGTGTGGGAATTGATTGGGAATGAATCAGCAGCTCAGTGCTCAGAAGGGAATTAACAATCTATTTACTCTCAGATGATTCCTGTCTCTCCACCTCCATCTCCAATGACCATTTTCCAAATAAAACTATTTATAATCTTCAGATATATGAACAGGCAGAGCTCTAGAGAGGGGCTGTAAAAGTTACGTTAAGGCAGTAGGTGGCTGAAACCATTAAAAGTTTCAAGTGGCAATAGCTAAAATTAGTCCAAGTGGAGAGAAGATTATTAGCTAGGAGACTTATGGGTCCTACGCAGCAGGTGGTCTGTTTCCAGAAATCAAAATGTTCTAAAACCCAGCAAATATCTTTCACATTCAAGAGTTATTTTTATTCAGCTCCAATTACAAAAATGGTCTTTCCTCATGCAGAAGTATCAGAAAGCAGTAAGAGCAACAAGTATCTACACAGGGTGGGAACCTTTATAGCGTACAGAAACTTTTTGTGATAGTACTTCATTTGAGTGCTTCATGCCAAACACAAACACCCTTTTCAGACACATACTTGGAGCAGCCAAAGGATGAAAACTACAGAATATGCCGACGCTGTTCTTCAGCGAAGTCAGTTTCCTCTGCCTCTGGGGAAACACTCTTGTTAGTCAGATACTTCCTAATTTTTTTCCCATTGACTGAGTTTATTGTACAGACTGCTGTTCCCACAGCACTGGAAGCATGAACATGAGGGAATATACTCTCCACTGTTGATAAGGGGAATAAACCCCAAGTTAGTCTAGTAAAGTCAAAGTCTTATAATGACATAAAGGTGATACAAGAGCATTGATTCTGCAGAGGAGAAAAGAGGAGAAGATTCTCAGTGTTTATTTCTGTAACAGCTGCAGTCTGAATTTGCCTGATGCCCCTCTAGTGAGGTAGTATCTTTTTTTTTTGTGATGTGATTGGAATGAACTTGTTCTGTTTTGTTCCCCTTTAAAATTACTGAATGCAGTAATTTTAAAGGAGAACAGAAGCAATTAGAAAAAGCAGAGCCTTGTCATTTCCCTGAGTATTTAGGCTTAAAGAACAGGATGTTCATCCTTGAAAAATGCTTCTTGAAAATTCAACAAGACTCTTCTGCTTCACTCCTTGTTCTTTGCCTCAGATGAGCACTTGTCCATGTCTGACCTGTAATTACAGTCCTGCCAAATTAAACAAATTGAAGGAACATTATAGCAAAGCTGGAATAGAAAGCATTTGATAAGAGCATCCTTTGATTTGCAAGGTGAAGGGTCCGAATGTTTGTTTACCTCAAAATACTCTCCCTTTGGCATCTGGCAAACAGTAAGTTTTTAACTAGTTCAATTTGAAATGGACCTTTTATGTTAGTTTTAGCAGCAAACCTCTTTGTAAACACAGCATCACAGGCCTGCCACAGAAAAATGGTGGGAGACCAAGCCAGCATAAATGGCTAATAACTCAATTGTTTTAAATAAAAATGTACCACAGGAGAACCATTTGCTTGGCTTCCACTTTCAAAATTATTTCCATGTGAATAGAAAGCAGCTTAAGAGAACTCTGAATACAGAAGGAAAAAACAAGATAGTCTGGATTTGTGAAAGATTTTGTGGTTGCCACCAAGGCAAGTAATGCATTGACTTAAGAAAAGTTTAGCTGGTCCTTCATCTACCAGTTGTCCATGATTAGATGTCAGGAAAGAGAAATACTAGGTTTTTTTAAAGCAGAAAAATAATTTCTTACAGGATAAACCTGCTTCAGTAGGGTTTACATTTTAGGGGCAGTGGTTTTAGTTAATAACAACTGGGCTTTTCAGAGCAATCTCTGGAGAAGAAAAATTCAGCTTCTTAGACACACACTGACCTACTAAGCAAATGGCTTAGTTTTGGTGGCTGGAAACAGAGTGTATTTTAGGATCAAGAAAATAAGAGGCCTTAATATTTGCTTTTTTGTCTTGACAAGGACAATCTCTTTTCAAACATCATTATGGCAAGATTGTCTAGCTCTTGCACATGTAGATTAGTAATGAAAATGCATCCTAAGAAGACCAGCTAAGGCTTCCAACTGACAGACTATTTCAGCATCACATAATGTGATTCTGCTGTACACCGGTTACTGAGAAACAAAATTAAAAGAAGCAACTATGAGTTAAAAAACCCCAGAGCTGTTTTCTCTGCAGATGGGATGGGCATTTCCATTCTACAGAACAATCAATTGCATTAGCCTTTCAGTTGGTCATGGTCCTGGTGCAGTGGGAGACTCATTCTAGGCTCCTTTCTTCTATCTGAACTAGGGTTTTTTGGGATTTTTTTGGTTTGTGTTTTTGGGTTTTTTTTTGGTTTTGTTTTTTGGTTTTTTTTTTTTTTTTTATCTGGTTTGTTGTGGGGGTTTTTTGTGTGTGGTTTTTTCTTTTTTTTTTTTAAGAGCACCATCTGTTCTTCATACCAAAATCATAAGAGAAAAATGCTTTCAGTTTTAGAATTTTAAATCGCTTTATCTCCCTCTTCTGTTTTCTTAGTATTCTTGTTAGTTCTAATTTTAGAGATACACTTGGTATTAAGACAGAGAATATGTTGAAGTAAGGAGTCAGGTGACCAGTGAGGGAGACTGGACACACTTAACATTTAAGGATGCACCTTTGGCCCCAAGCCCCTTGGTGCTCATTTGGCTTTGGTTCCCTCCGCCACAGCAGGGGCAGTGTGATGGGAAGCTTTGCAAAATCCAAAATCTCACATGGAGTCCCCCCACCAGGCCCACGGTGCCAGACCCTGGTGGGAGGCAGGGTTGTGTGTGTAGCCACAGGACAAGCCAAACAAGCAGCAGCAAATACTTTGCCCAACAGGTTACTGGGGCTGAAATTTAGACTAGGCTGTACAAGTATGACTCCAGTATCTCCTCATAAGGGCTCAACTTCTGTCAGCACAGAGCCTGGCCTGGATTTTCTGAAGCATTTAATGGAAAGTGGCATAAGAGAAAAGTCAAATGGAGAAGTACATCAGAGCTCTGCTGGTGGCGATTACCATGCCTGGGAAGGAAGAGGGGCATCAAACAAAAACAGGCTTTAGCTGTGCAGAAGGGAAATGACATTTAGGACCCCAGAGGCTAAAATTTTTTTTTCTGTACCTGAAGCATTGGGGCATAAAAGAGTTGTTTGTCACGTGGCCCATCCCAAGCCTCAGGAAGTTGTGCTATGCTTCACACCAGGTTCCCCAGTTCTGAGGAATGGCAGAGTAATTGGGAGGTCACACCTCTCTCATGCTATTTTTCAGAAAAGGAGTGATTTTTTTTCCCAAATTGATGATCAAGACTGACTCAGACTGCCTGGCATTTCAATGATATTGGGAAGCTGGCCTCTGTAGAAGCTAACAACTTTACTCATTAGCAGAGTGAAGATATTTTTTGCCACTGTTCCTGGAACACATTCAGAAACATTACCATACACCAAAATACTTAAATAGTACAATTTACTCAGAATGTCTTTCAGATAAAAGCAGCTGGAACCAACCAAAACCTATTAGAGACTTGCTTAACAGATGCAAGTCCTGGCCCCCAGTTCATAATTACTGTCCTCAGCTCAGTGGATCTGGTTACAGATTTACCCCTCAGATCTTTCAGTCTATGACTAACAGAAAAGAGGATGAAACTACCAGGGTCTCTTGTGCATATTTTTCCTTCTGGAGCTATCTGACAGTGTCTCCTCTTGCATATTCTACCCTACATGTTTTTCAGAATAAGTAGCAATCACTGTTGTCACCTGTCAAAGAACGAGGTAAACTGCAAGTGCCCATCACTGTGGCACACTGGGACCTCACTGCCCCTTCTGCTCCACCAAAAATACTCAGCCATGACCAGCCCAGGTAGACACCCTGGGTGCACCATACAGAAGGGTGGCCTCGTTGGCAGTGCTAGTCCATGACTGTGGCACAGATGAAGGAAATAGGATATGTCTGGAACGTTGTTTTTTGGCTAATCTCAGCTGTTGGGCATCAATGGTTACTGTCCAAAAGGCTTTTTAAAAAATTTATTTTATGTGAAAGATCAGGCTGGTTTAGGAATAGAGAAGTCATATATGAGCAGGAAAATTATCTTTCCCTCTCTCCCTTCTATATGGAGCACTGCTCTGAAAGCATAAAGGTGGATGAACTGCCAGTGAACTGACATAGATTTCCCTTTCAATACCACTGACAGGATATTCCTCTCATAATCTCATTCATTCCTGACAAAACTATTTTTCCAAAATCGTATAGCTTCAGCTGAACAATGTATTGGTACTACTATGCTGTTCCTCATACAACATATCAAAAAGGAAAACAAAAGTTGCCATTTTTCTCTTACAAATAACTGTTTCTCTCTCTAAAGACAAATACAGCATGACTGTCCCAAATGAAGGCTATACATGTGTAAAATAAAATGAGCTTGTCAAGAGCTGTGAGACATGAATAACACCATGGGTTGAGATCCTTCAAATTCCTTCCCTGATGAAGAAAGGCAGAGACAACTGAGTGGCAAAAATGCACCTAGTCTTGGGTCCTGATAAAAACTTTCTGTGCAGTTTGATTCTTCTTGCCACATATTGCCCTGTTATAGGAAATAGGTGACCAGAAACTAAATTTATTCTTGGAAAAAAATCTATTATTTATAATTTTTTTTAATTGGAAAATACATGTTTCTCATCTCCAAAGTACCCAGATGAAAGAAGTAATTGTGACTCCACTGCTATTTCAGAATAACTTCAATGATTTGTGTGCTTTTCCAGAAACCTACAACAGAGACCAGGGACAGTCACGGTGGTGTAAGAATGTTGGAAGACAGAAGCAGAGCCCAGAATAACCCCATCCTACCTGAAAAAAAAGAGAAAAATCCCTTAGGTAAGAATATATAGTTACGTATGCATAGGATGGGAACAGTAATGGATGGCAAGCAGTAGTTCAGGAATGGGTCTGTACGTTTCACTGTATCATAAGTTGTACTATTATACAAAAGGCATATATTTTATGGGAGCACGTAAACATAAGTAAGAATCCTGGGAAAATACTCCTCTTGACTCAGTCCTAGTTGGTCCCTATTTCTTGTATTAGTCAGTAGATGTCAGGAAAAAACCAAACTACAAAAAGAGAATAGCAGCTGGGAAGCATACAGAAAATGAAAAGTTGCTGTTCAGAGGTGTGGAAAAATAACTCGTGAGAAAATAGATTACAAATCAGATTTATGCAAAGATGATATTGTACAGAGACACAACGATGTAAATAAGTATCTGCAAAATGGAAAGAAATAAATCTTTCTGCATGTCACTTGCTTATAGCATAGCAAGGAACATTTACATTTGGCACAAGGAAAAAATCTGGAGCCACAAGGAACATCAAGTACCAGATTGCTTCTCAGAGAGCTTACAGAATTTAACATTTTATTGGACAGGAGAATTTCCCTGAGCAAAATGATTGTGAAGTCTGCACACCATCCTTAAAGACTGTGGCCCCAAAAATAGCTCCAAAATGTTGCCACAGATCATGTAAGATGCTGGTTAAGACTGCCTTAATATTTATAGGAGTTTCAAGGCAACCTCTTAATATTTACAGAAATGACCCTAAGAAGATGCAAAGCAGTGTAAATCCACATCAGAATGGACCTATTAAAGGACAATGAAATGACAGAAAAAACAAGAAGCACGAGATAAGTTAGTGAAGGTGCTATCAAAGATTTGGAGTCAGCTTTTACACAGAGAACATTTAAAACACAATGTATTTTTTCCATTTTGTCATACATGTATATGTATATGTATATGTATATGTATATGTATATGTATATGTATATGTATATGTATATGTATATGTATATGTATATGTATTTGTGGTGTGTTGTCCCCACAACTGGGAAAGCTACAATAACAGGGAGAGAGAAAGAGGACATATTTATCCTCCAGAAAAGGTTCAGGGTACCAATGGAAGTCCAGCTTTGGGTAGAGTAAATAACCCAGGACAAGCATCTCCTTGCCAGTGGTCTGCAGCTGTGGTGCAATCTGAAGGGATTGTGTCAGACAGGACTGTGACAGACACCTCTGGATGTGCCCATCACTCACTAGAAAATAACTTACTCCTGGGCTGGCTCAGCAATTCTCCTTTCCTTCATCTGTCCCTTTGCACAGCCACTTCTAGAGCTCTGAAAAATCAGCAGACACTGCACCTTATGGAGCAGGTCTCTCTGTGGTAATTTTATGGGTGAAAGGACAGATCCTCATGATGACAAGCAAGTACTGAGCTTCAGCTGGCCCCAGCTCCCCACTAGGTTCATGGCCAGTGTTCCTCAAGGCTAGGCTAATGCTGCTTGAGCTGAGGAAATTAAAAAATTTTGGGCAGACTTTCAGAAAAATCTAGATTCTGACAGCAGGACTCTGAGTGCAGACCTTTAAGCAAAAAATTTCTGAAGGAAAGAAGTGAGTGTTCCTTATGTCCTCAGAGCACCAGGGAAGTCTGAAAGGTGGTGGTTGGCTCTGAGCTGTGCTTGGTTCAGATAGCAACACAGATAATGGGGTGAGGTACAAAGCCATTGGTATCCTCTTGGAGATGAATGAGCCCTGAGCCACTCACTTTACAGTTTCATCAGCTCTCCTCCTCCTTCCTGGATGGAAGTCAGAGCAACCAGCTCCCAGGCTGCAAAGGATTTGCTTTCTCCTAAAGAAGCTCTTGGTTGCTAAGCAGTATCTATGTGGGCATCAGACCTCCACAAAATCTTGGGGATCTGCCTCACCAGAATGTCATGGTGAAGCTCAAACATCCCACTGAGATGTGATTACATGCAAAGTTTCCATTATATAGTGCTAATTTTACTGCAGCAGCCTAAAATAATTTTTGAAGGGGTTACAAAGGATACTTTTGTTACAAGCTTGGGCAGGTGGCTTCAGCATGGTGATCAATGGTGTAAGATCTAGTTGGAAGCCAGTAACACTTGGTGTACCCCAGGAACTCAATACTGGGTCCAACATTGTTTAATACCTTCATTAATGAACAGGGTGGTGAGGTAGAGTGTACTTCTAGCAAGTTTGCCACTGACACACAATTGGGAGGAGTGGTTGACATTCTAGAAGTAAGGCTACTGACCAGAGTGACAATCTGGAGAACTGGGGTGGAAGAAACATCAAGTTCAGTGAGGAGAATTGCAAAGTCCTGCCCTTGGGGGAGCAACAGGCACCAGTACATGTGGGGAACTGACTGGAAAGCAGGTACACGGTTCGGGCCCTGTGGGTCCAGCTGGTCTCTCAGGGCTGTGGGCCCCTGCCTGGAACACGGCCGCTGTGCCAGCCTTGGCTGGCAGCACGCTGCAGTGCCACCAGGCAGCTGTGCCACGGCTCTGGGTGCCACTGAAAACTTCCTCTGCCTTCCCTGGCTGCCTCCTTCGGTACCCTTGGCTTGCTCAAGTTGTGGTGCATTTGGGGGAGGAACAGAGTGGGTGGGGGGGTCCTGAACTGTGAAGGAGCTGAGTGAAATAGGGAGGGAAGAGGGGGGCCCTTGGGGCTGGGTGTCCCACAGGGTTGCTTCTGCTGGCATTTTTCATCCTTCCTCCAAGGAAACTACTGGTGAGGCTTTTAATTCTCCTCTCCCACCTTTTTCTGGGTCTTTCTGGGTCCTTCTTCCCATTTGTAGTGCCAAGAAACCTGTAAACACCCATCTGCTGTGCCACCTGTCCTGAGGGCCTGTGTGTTGGAGTCCAGGGTATTCCTCTGGAAACCCTGGACTGTCAGAGACCTGTACAGGGGGGTTTAAAACCTGTACAGGGGGGTCTGAGAAATGTACAGGGGGGTTGCAGACCCTGGCATAGACCCCAGACAAGCAAGGGCCTCGACTACAGTCCATGGGGAAAGTTACCAANTCGAGACCTGTGAAGCAGGGTCCCCTGGACAGAGTGCATGCTGACGGCCCTGTCCTTGCTGGACCCTCTTGCAAGTGCCTTTGCAACCAAATAGCTCTTGTCATCTTCCAGTCACAGCCCTCCAAGACTTTCCCAGATACTTTTCTAAAACAGCAGCCTGCCTATTGCAGCTGCAAACATTGCGTGAGGGCTCCACAGGGCCCAGAGGCAGGAAATATCTGGAAAATTTTTGTTACTTTGAGGGTGAAAGAGTAAAGGTACATGCTGCTCAGAGAGCTGGTGGAGTCACCATCCTTGGAGATCTTCAAAAGCCACCTGGACGTCATCCTGGGCAGCCAGCAACAAGGGCCCTGATTGTCAGGGGGGTTGGACACAGTGACGTACAGAGATTCCTTATAACCTAAATAGCCATTGTGTGATTCTGTGATAGGTGATGGACCTCTTATACTGGTAGATCTTTGGGAATCAATAGGATATGGCCCTCTATTCCAAAGTAGAATATATAATGAAAGATATAGACCTATCTTTTCCGAGTTACTGAGTAACTCAGAATTATACGGCTTAGTAACATTACCCTATCTTCTCCTGGTCTCCCTGAAAGTTCCACACAGTTTATTTTTTTTTCTTTTTTTTTTCCTTCCCCCGCCCCCTTTACATTAAATGCTCTTCCCCTTTCCTCAATCTCAGTTACAAGAGCTAATGAGCTGGCATAAAATTGTCCAAATATTCATCATTTGCACCAGGGTCATTCCAGGAATGCAATCAGAGGAGAGTGTTTTAAGTATTTGTCAGTCCTTGTGAAGCCATACTTGCATGATATACTCCCACACATGCATGCTTTGACTGCAGATTAAAAAAGGAGAAACTGAGAGTGCTTCTCACACTGCTGCATTGCTGCAGTCACTGAATTAGACACTTGCAGAAACAGAAATCAGTGCTGTCAGTACAGGCTGAAGGAGAAATATGAGAGAAAATCTAAGACTTGCTATGGCTACTGGTTCCCTTACTTGTGGATGATATATCTCCTGGCTGTAGATAGAGTCACAGAATTATTAGAATCATTAAGGTTGGAAAGGATCTCTGAGATCATCAAGTCCAAACATCAAGGCAGAACCACCATCATGTTCACCACTAAACCATTTCCCCTACTGCCACATCCACACATTTTTAAAACACTTCCAGGGATGGTGACTCCACCATTTTCCTCAGCAGCCTCGGAAACATGTTCTGATGTTTTACCATGCTTTCTGTGATTTTTTTTCCTAATAACTTATCTAAACCTCTCCTGGCACAACTTAAGGCCATTTTCTCTTGTCCTATCACTTGTTATCTGAGAGAAGAGACCAACTCCCACCTGTCTGTATTCTCCTTTTGCAGATCAGAGAGAGCAATGAGTTTTCCCCTGAGCCTCCTTTTATTTCAGGCTAAATACCTCCAGCTTCCTCAACTGCTCCTCATTGGGCTCACATCACTGGACTCAGCCCATGATCCAGCCTGTCCAGATCCCTCTGCAGAGCCCTCCTGCCCTCCAGCACATCAGCACTCCCACCCAGACTGGTGTCACCTGCAAACTGCCTGAGGCTGCACCTGATCCCCTCATTCAGATCACTGATAAAGAAATTAAACAGGACTGGCCCCAGTACTGAGCCCTGGGGAGCAGCACTGGTGACTGAACACCAGTTGGATGTAACTCCACTCATCATCACTTGGGCCCAGCCATCCAAGTGGTTTTTTAAATCATGAACAGTCCACCTGCCCAAGCCTGGAGCAGCTGGTTTCTCCAGGATAATGCTGTGGGAGATGGTGTCAAAGGCTTTACTAAGGTCCATGCAGACTACATCCACAGGCTTTCCCTAATCTATGAAGCAGGTCACCCTGTCACAGGAGATCAGGTTGGTCAGTCAGGACCTGCCTTTCACAAACCCCTGCTGGCTGGGGCTGAGCCCTGGCTGTCCTGCACACCCTGTGTCATGGCACTCAGGATGAGCTACTCTTTGACTTTCCCTGGCAGTGAGGTCTGGCTCAGGTCTGATGCTCCTTCCAAGCCTCCTTGTAGATGAGTGTCATGTTTGCCAGCTTCTGCTCACCTGGGACCTCCCTGGCTAACTGGAATTCCTGGTAAATGATAGAAAGTAGCTAGGTTAAGCTCTTCCACTAACTCCCTCAGGTGGATCCCTTATGTCCCCATGGATTTATGCAGGTCTTAGTGGCATAACAGGTCACTGATAGTTCCCTCCTGGATTATGGGGATTCATTCTGCTCCCTGTCTAGGAGCAGAATGAATCCCAGATTCAGGGATCTGGGTACCATGAGGACAACTGGTCTTGCTAGTAAAGACTGAGGAAAAGAAAGCATTACCTCATCCTTTATCCTCTCTCGTTGTTTCCCCCACAAACAACTAAGGATGGAGATTCTCCTTGGCTCTCTTTTAGTTGCTGATGCATTTCTCAGTTGCCCAGAGAACCTGTGGATGCCCCACCCCTGGAAGTGTTCAAGGCCAGGTTTGATGAGAGATTGATCTAATGAATGTCATTCCACTCCAGGGTTGTTGGAAAGAGATGATCTTTAAGGTCCCTTTCAAACCAAACCTTTCTATGTTTCTATGACTGATTGCCTGCCAGCTTCTTGTTGTGTAGCTGCCCACCTGGACAACCAGTAGCATATAATAATCAGTGGACTGTACCAGGCTGGGAAGTCTTTTGGTGATGTGGCCCCAGGGAGGCAGCACACTTCCCTACAGGTTGGATCTGGTCAGCACAACAGGCCCTCTGTCCCTCTCAGCAGGGAGACACCAATTACTACCATTTTTTACCTTAATTAAGGTGATCATGATGAAGGGGGCTGGTTGCCTTGCCCTAGGAAACCCCTCCCACCTGGATGGACATTGATACACATTCTCTTTCCCCTGGTCCTTGAATTCCAGAAACTCATACCTATTGTATAAGGTCACCTGGGGAGGTGAGGTAGGTCAGGAGAGGATTTGCCTACCATCCTAAGCAGAACCTCATTTCAATTTCCCTCCATCTCTGATGTCCCCTCCTTCTGCCTGGTGGTGAGATGATAGAGAATTCATTGCTTGTTGTGATGTGGATGGCAAATGTGTTTGTCCAAAAGGTGGTAGAATACAATTCTACCAGTTGATCTTCTTCTCAGAGTCCCAACACTTCTCAGCCTTTCCCCTTTTTCTTCAAGCTCTGCCAACAGGCAGATTGTCCACAGGATCACATCTCATACAACTGTTTTCTCTGCTGCTCTCTAACAGCAGTGTCAGGCTCTGGCACTTCCTGCAGTCTGAGGCCTGGACAGCTCCATGTTTCTGTGGGAGCTCTGAGCTTTTGGTGCACAAAGAGGATGTGTCTTTTGGCTGAGTGGAAACCAAGCTTCTTCAGTGATGACCAGCAGCTGAGCTAAGTGTTTGAGCTGGCAGTTCTCAGCACCCACCCAGTGCACCATTCCTTGTGAGCTGCAGTACTATGCTCTGGTTGCTTGCACCCCCCGGGGATGGCATTTGTACCTGTGGGGCCCCCTGTCACTCCTACTGCCACCCACCCTGAGCAAGAGCTGCCTGTGAGTCAGGGCTTCACTGCTTCCTCCACTGCTCAGGAAGGACCATACCTAGAGCATACCTCTCTCTGCTCTAGTTTTGAGGTCTTGCTAGCTTGAGAAAGTTCCTCTTGCTCCTTTGGCCCAATCCTTGGCTCCAGAGCACAACTGTGCCTGCAGTTTGCCTTGGGGGTCTTCCGAGATATTTATATTGGTGGGAGAAAGGACATTGCAAGCAGACTATAAACATTTAAAAGCAAAAAAAGAGGGCATTATACAAGTCATCCATGAAAGGCAGCTGGGATTGAACAAATCATTGGTTGATTTATCACACCAGCAAGCCAACCAACCAGTTCAATAGTCACAAGCAGGAACAACTCAGTGGGGATGATGTACCATATACTCTGGTACCTGTCTTGGGTTATGGAACCAAAAATGTGTATTCTATTTCATTTGTTGAAAGCAGCTGGGGAGATGTTTTTTCTTTATCTCTTGTAACACTGAGGGGAGAGGGACAGGTGCCTTCTGATAATGGGCCAGCTGTTCAAACCAGGTGGGGCAGTGTTTCTTATCTCTTTCACCACATGTCCTCCCTCCAGGGGGATATCTTCTGCTAATGGGCCATTAAGGCTCACCAAGGACAGGACACATTTCATCATCCCAGTGTGAGATGCTCCACCCAGTGCGGGGGAGCCAACCATTCCTACCTGGATAAAAACTGAGACGTAGGAACAAGAAGTGTCTGGTTCTACTGGATTCCTGGAGGAAGACTGGACCCTTCTCACCATCACTGGACCCTTCTCACCATCTTTTCACCATCTCACTCACCCTTTTCTCTCAGGATCATCTTTGCTCCAACAGAACCACATCTGCCACTCCAGGAGGACTTACTCTGGACTGTTTCCAATACCCTGACCAACAGGGTGTCAGGTTGTAGCTCTGACTCTGTCAGGGTTTCTAGGATTGTTGTTTGTTTGCATGTTTGTTTGGGGTTTTTTACTATTACATTTGTATTGTTAATATTCCTTGTAAAGACCTGTTATTCCTATTCCTAAATCTTTGCCTGAAAGCCCTTAATTGCAAAATTATAATAATTTGGTGGAGGTGAGAGGTTTACATTCTCCATTCCAAGGGAAACTCCAGTTTTCCCTGCCAAATACCTGTCTTTCCAAACCAAGACAGTACCATACCAGAAACAGGCCTACATTTGTGGTACAAGCACCTTCCCCACCTGGGGGAGGACAGGGAAGCTCACAGAAGGGATTACAGAAGGCTAGTAATTCCTTAAATTCAATTCAAGAATTTCCTTAAAAAGCGTTTTTTGTTTAATTTTTAAAAAATGACTACTTGTCACAGCTGGACTGAGCAAATTTCAGTAAGACATGAAGAACAATAACCACACTCTAACAGAATTACAGCAAGAGACATTTTGCTGTGAAATTGCTGTAAGTCAAGTACTCATCACACGTAGTTACCATTTTCAGCTGTGTTTGGGAGCTGTTGCTTGTCAGGGACTCACTGTTCCACATGCCAGCACATCCTGTTGTCTTTCTGCTACCTGATTTGGAACTTGCCATTCTGTCATTCCTGGTTTTCTTTTGTCCTAAGTATAGGACAAAAGGGCTGTGAGGGGTGATTTAACAGCTTACCCTGCTGTGCCTCTGCAGGGCTAAGGAGGTGGAACTGCACTCCAGCATCACTATCCTTTTCAGTGGTTCCTTTGGTCACAGTCCCAAGGAAGCTGGTCCTGCTGGCAGCGTTTGTCTTTCTTCTTGGTATCAGCTTCATTTTTGCAGTTTGTCCACAGGCCAGACTGGAAATCTCAGTTGAAGCAGAGAGTGAATCAAGGATGGCTGTTCTACAGTTCTCAGCTGGAGTGGAGAATCCAAGGAACTAGACTATGTAAAGCCATAGTGTGGGAACTGTTGCTCTGGATTAATTTCAGCGCCATGAGTCTGACAAAATGTTTGCTTTTCCAATGCACACATGTGATCCATTGGTATCTAATTAACAGATCTAATTAACTGTACACTAAAAAAGAAGAGTTGACAGAATTACAGAATTATTTAGGTTGGAAAAGACCTCTAATATTATTGAGTCCAACCTTTGACTGACCACCACCCTGTCAACTCAACCATGGCACTGAGTGTCACATTTAGTCATTAACGTGCTTTTACATGTCTATTACAAAATGACAAAAATAAGACAAACTTCAAGCATATCTGTCTTTCCTATTCACTATTTTCTTTGTGCAGTAAAAGTCAGCATTCACATCTTCCTTGGGTAACATCCATAATACTCAGTAATATCTCCAAGCTTTTGCTTCCCTATGGAATATTTAAATGTTTACACATGGGTGGCGCCAGTCATGGATTTTTCTTTTTTTTGGCATCCTCTTGATTGTTGCAGCCTTTAACCCATTACCTCATAGTCTTTAATGTTCTCCATAACCACTGCACTACAGATAATAGAGCTGCCTTGCAGTTAACTATATGAACAGAGCATGTGTACCACCTTAAAACACAGAAACTGAACAGTAAAAGGCAGGTGACTATTTTAAGCTTTGAAAGCTAAAGCTAGCCTGCTTAATTCAAGACCAAAATTATACTAGTTAAGGGAAGAGTTTCACTAATGTGAAGATCTTAAATTATTTCTAGTCCTGTTTGAAAAACAACAGTGTAAAAATTATGCCAAAACCAGAGCTCCGTATAAATTTTTGGGATTTCTTGTAACGCATTTCACTGTTAGCAGAGATCCTGCTTTTTTAAAGATGAGAAATACACTACAGAGCAGTTGGAAAGACAGTATTTGGTAGCAGAACATCAAATGCTTCCTTACAGTGGGCCACGAGCCTGCAGTATTTGGTGGAGTAGCTGGGGAAGAGGGCCTCTCTAGTTTGGGTTTTTTTCCCTGGTACATTTAGTGTGACTTACCCACCTTTGTCATTTTAACTGAATTGTTAACTTTGGATGTGATTTAAAGTGCAAAGTAAACTTTTCCAGCCTGAATGTCCAGCAGGAATGTTGTTCAGATGGATACTAACTGCTGTGCTCCTTCTATAGGGTTTTCCAGGGTCCAGCAACTGTGGAAGAACAACTGAAAGTAAAGCTGGTGGCATTTTTACACCCTGCACATTTTGAGGAATTATTTTGCTCTTTACTTGCTCAAATGAGCCACATGTGATCAGTATGCCCAGCCTATTCAGGTTCTACTGAAGTTGCTGAATGTGTGCAAAAATAACTGCAGTGCCACACAGCAAGGCTGAGTCTTCTGCATTGAAATCACAGAATACAGCACCAATTTATGCTAGAAAAGTTTATCATAGATGTACATGGCCCTGAGTTAAAAATGTAAATTTTTCACTTGGGCCTTAGTGACACTATTTACTTACTTATTTATTTTTAAACACACAAGAAATTCCCCAGTTTAATTTCCAAAAACCTGCTTTTATAATCTAGACAGTAATGCTCTTTCTGTATCTGGGCAGGCTGTAAGCATTTGTTTCTGTGTAGCTCTCCTGTCATCAAAGCACAGAAAGTTCTTTACTTATCTCATTCTTTGCTTTGAAAGGAAGCCCTCACTTGATATGGGAAATAGTGACACAGATTATTTCCTAAATACTAGCACTAGCAGTCATTTATTAGTTATTTACACTGCTAGTTGCACATCTTATTCAAAATATTTTTATTAGTATTTGTTTCAGAATAAAACCCTTCATGAGCAATGAGAATGGTACTGGTAGCCAGTGTGGGACACCAGCACCAGTGGATGCTGTGGAATAGATGCAAAGCTCCCTTCTCTTTTTGTAAAGTATTCAGAGATAATTTCTTTTAGTTTTTTGTTGTTGCTTATTTTATTTTAGTTGGGTTTTTCCCCAAAGGCTGCTGTAAGTATAATTTTTCATTTTTAATTTTTAGTTTTTTTAAAAGATAGTGGGAACCAGACATATACATACCTAAAACATAATCTCTGTTGACTTTACTTCAAAAATGCAGTTCTCCTCTTCATGGTGGAAATGAAAGTGAGAATTATGTGTCTAAATATGCACTGTGCTTCTGAGCAGGGCTCATGAAAGGACATGAGGCAGACTTTTACGATCTCAGAAGTCTGGGCTGTGTGAAGTCATGCCCAGACAAAGGTCTCCTTTTGCCAGTCCTGGAATTCAAAGCTACTCTGGCTTCCTGCCTGTTCAGCAGAAGCCAGTTCTCTCCTGAGCCTGCTGTGGCCAGGCCCAGCTCTCCATCCCTCACTCCTCAGCAGTGGTAGCAGCCTGGCAGGAGGAAGCTCAGCTAACCACTGCACCGGCAGTGCTGTCAGTGACCCTCTGCTTGCAGCACTGCCTCCTCAAGTCTCAGAAGGCTGTGTGTTGGAAATACAGAGTACTTGTAAAACAAGTCCTGAAAAGGACAGTATTGTTTCTGCAGAGGTGATTCCAGAGTGGAAATTCTCTTGAAAATTTGTTGATGACAAGTTTGCTGCCAACATCAAGCTATGAAGTCTGCTCCACTCCTGGGAGGGAGGGGATGCCATCCAGAGGAACCTAGACAGGCTTGACAGCTAGGCCTGTGCAAAACTCATGAAGTACAACAAGGAAAAGTGTAAGGCCCTGCACCCGGGTCAGGGCAATCCCAAATGCAAATAGAGGCTGGGTGGAGGATGGATAGAGCCCTGACAAGAAGGACTTGGAGATATTTATGGACAAGAAGCTCGGCATGGCCTGACAGCATGCACTTGCAGCCCAAAAATCCAGCTATATCCTGAGCTGCATCAAAAGCAGCGTAGCCAGAAGTTCATCAGAGAGGTGGTTCTGCTCCACCACTCTCATGAGACTATGAGCACTCATAGCTGTGCCCATCTCTAAATCTTTATTCTAATTAAGACCTGGAGCAAGTTCAGAGGAGGGCCGCAGGGATGATCAGAGGAACAGAGCAGTTCTGCTGTGAGGACAGGGTGAGAGAGTTGGGATTGTTTAGCCTAGAGAAGGATCTGGGGAGACCATATAGCACCTTCCAGTACCTGAAGAGAGCCTACAAGACAGCTAGCAGGGAGACTTCTCAACAGGGCATGCAGGGACAAGACAAGAGGAAGTGGCTTTAAACTGAAAAAAGGCAGGTTTAGATTAGATATTAGGAAGAAATCCTTTATATGACAGCAAAGCACCCTGCAAGTGTTCCAGACCAGGTTGGATGGAACTCTGAGGAATGTGGTTTAGTGAAAGCTGTGCCTGATCATGACAAAGTGGTTGGAACTAGATGATCTTCAGTGTCCAGGGTAGAAATCTGTTCCATTTCCTCCCAAACTGTGTCCTGCAGGAACTGTCCTGCAGAGTAATCTCTGGCCAACAAATACTGCTTTTCAGTGTGCCATAAAACTGGACAAACTTACCATGAAAAATGTAGATACTTTACTAGCTTAGTATCACTTTGACAGCACAAGGCTGGAAGTGGAAGGGTCACTCTCTCTTACTTGGTGGTTCTGTAGCTGTCTGAGCATGCTGGGATTCTCTATAGCTAGTAAATCCATCAGTAAAATGATAGTAACGCAATCGCGGTTAGAACCACAGAAGGTGATTTTTCAAATCAAACTTCAACATGCTACATGTCCTACTTGTTAGTCTGAAGTGAGAATGGTTTGAAAGATCCTAATTTCACATTACTCTTAAACTCATCTTTGCATACCTATTAAAAACCCCTGCAATGCTAATGGAAATAATTTTTCCCATGTATATCACCAGCAGTATCCCATGAGTGTGGACTTAGCAACAACTTACTGAGTATCTGCCTTACAACAGCTTTAGTGATAATATGCGCACAGTTTTCAACAAAGGTGATCGGGGGGTGGGGGGGGCTGTAAACGTACCTGTTTGTAAAAGAAGGCATTACTTGACCATTTTCAGTACCAATCATACTGAAGGAACAGCTGGTTCAAGAGCAGAGGTGACCCTGCAAGAGCAGAGACAGCGCACGTGCTGCAGTTTGCAGACGAATTGCCAGCGTCTGCCTGACGTCGCACAGGAGCACGAAATTCCCTCTGGGGCAGGCTGACCTAAGTGAGGTTTGTGGATCAATACGACTGATACTAGCAATATTTCAGTTCAGCCCTATCTTGACAGGAGAAATAAATGCTTCTGTCTTTATGGTCAAGCCTATATTCTCATCTCAGTGCACAGGCATTTATAAGCCTAATCTAAAATCTGCTGAAGCAAAGGGAAATTGCTCCTTTTAATGCAATGTGTTTCAGGTCAGTCCAATTATTTATTAACAATGCTTACATTGTTAGGCATCAGCTTTTGTACTTCAGAATGAAAATAAACCCCAAATTACTGGTGAACTCTTCTAGAGGTTTGTGTAACTTTTAAAATGTTGTTCTAAGTATGGAATGATGACTAGACTGTGTACAGACATGACACAATGCTCCCAATATTTTCATGAAGTCTTAGTGATTATCAGCCAAGTTAAGTGATATTATTTGCTGGGTTTGAGGGATTTCTAAATGCTAAATTCATCAAGCACAACAAAAATATAGCAACTGGGACTTTTTTGTCTTTTTCTTCCAGTATACAAGCTACAATTGTCAGGAAAAAGTGAGTGCAACAAGTGTTAAAGTCTCAGTTCATCTGAATGCCAAGTTGTACGGACTGCATTGTACACTGAAGTGTTTAAGGACAATCACCTTCTGAAAAGTATGTTCTTGAACCTAAAGCCCATCAGGCAGATAAAATATTACAGCAGAGCTTTCCAAGGGCAGGAGAGTTTGCACCATATACTCTAAGTCCTAGCAGCTTAGCTGTGGCTTTCTGAGTCTGCTTTCTTCACTAATATTTTTTCCTTATACTGAATCTTAACTTGTATATAGTTTCCTGTTTAGTGTGCACTTTGTTCCATTTTTCTGAACAGGACTTCTTCATCTGGCATAGCTTAAAGCAGACTAGATTTAGACATTCAAATGAGTACTGTTTAAGCTCTTTGAGTGACACTTTCTTTTTAAAATACTTACCCAGCTTTCACATAAACAGTAAATACTTTTTTTTTTGATAATTCTCAATCTAAAAGGTGCACCTTATATAAAATTAATCAAGAAAACAGGCTATTTTTTGAAGTTAACCAAATATTTTTAAGAATTAGGTGCCTCCAATAAAAACATTTTGCTAAGCTCAGGTGCTGTGGTAGTACCTGAGTGATAATGTCTGGCAATAGGCAAAGCTTTCACTTTTCACTTTAAAATCACTAATTACTAATACATGATTGCCTTTGACAAGACAATTGCTTCTTGAGTTCATTGAAAAATAAAAACCCAGATAATTCCCTGTCATTTTATTCTCCTTTTATCACTGTCTCTCCCCTTGCCAACATATCATACTGGTGTCCATGAAGCAATTCTAGTTTTGGAATAGCAGTGATCAAGGTGAGGAGGGCATAGGTAAGATCAGCCCAGTACTGAGATATTTCTGGCTCACTTCTAAGAACCACATTAAGCTCCAGAGGTTGTCAAACCTTTGGTGAGCTCACCAGCTGCAGGAACCTGAGGAACACACCCTGCTGACACCACTGACCTGCGTCTTAGTTTATCACCATCTGCTTTGTGTGAGTTTCCAGCCTACCTTCTGTTGCCTCCTCCTCTTCAGCCTTCAGAGGAATGCTACCCCCAGTACTCTTTCTGTTTTTCTTTCCCAATTAATCCTGGATCTTTTCTCACCATCCTCCACACCTCTACAAAACTCTCGCTTGAGCCAACAGGGCACAATCCTGCTATTTTATTCCACTCCCTGACAGGGACTCAGAACTGGCACCATTTTATTGAAATGCCAGAAAGAGCTCTGGCTTAAAATGAGTGGTCACAGGATCCTCTTTGTGTTCCCTTAACCAAGCTCAGGCTTGCCTGAGCTTGCTCTGACAGTCTGGATCGTGGCTCTTGTGGGACGACAAGCATATAGCAGGCTGGAGCAGAAAACACATGCCTTGGTGGTGTTAAATCATAAATAAACCAACAGCAGCAGGCACCTTTTCTGAGCATAAAAAGCAGAATCTTCATTGTAACTCATTTAACTCCTCATTTCAGCTGCGAACTCTATTACATTCCTGAAACCTGTTTTAATTCGGAGAGTACAGCTCTTCAGCTGAGCTCAAAAATGAGTCTGGCAACAGAGTCCCCTGAGGCAGAAATCTCCAGAGCAGGCACGGCATGAAAACATTGCCTGCCTGCTTTAAGATTAATTTCCCCCAGCATTCACTGGAGCTCAGCATCACTGGCATTTGTGCCTTCAGCCTGAGACAGGCAGGAAGACAGCCATACCACCAAAGTGTGAAGTGCTTGGGAAATGGTTTGAAAAAGCCAAGGAGAAAAATCAGCGTCCTACTCCTGTGCCGACATGAACCAGTTTTAGCCTGCCTGCTTTGGTGGCTCTGAAACACTGCACCTCACTGCCACGTTGCTGGTACTAGTGTGGATATCACTGAAGAGCAGGGCAGATGCAGGGAAAGTACACAAACCTGAAATTAGGAGCATCAAATTTATAAGAGCAATTGTAAAAACAGTGACAGAAAAATGGTGATCCACAAGGTCCTGCACAGCAATCTTCCTTTCACTATCAAAACCACTGACCTCATCCACAGTGAGGATGAGAAACACAAGGGAGGAGTTTTACCACTACTACTATCAAGTTTCCTTATACCTGTGTTTCATGAGTACTCACAAGTACAGATATTTACTGACACAGTCAGGTAGCCATAAGTCTGCTGTGAGCAGGGTAGGTAGGTGTGGCATACTCAGACTCTACATGGCTGATATGAAGACCTAGCTTGCGACTCCCTCATTTTGCTAACATGAAGATCTCTACCTGATCAACTTTTCTTAATTTGTGCATTAAAGAGTCAGCAAACTATGGCACAGGATATATCAGTCTGCAGCATGCTTCAGTTGTTGAATTTTTATACATTTTCCAAGCACATCATCTTGGATTCAGCCTCTGAGTGTCCTGGCAAAGGATGAAACAATGACGTTCACGTATTGCAGTGAGAAATGCATTTATTTCATACACGGGTTCATAATTGACGTTAAAAAGACAGCTAGCACTATCATAGCTAACAAGACTTCTTTATCCCCTTAGAAGTACTGCTCTGTGTATTACTAGATGCATGCTCCACCTGAAGGAGTCAATTTTCTTCCAGGCTGAGGGTGATTATGTATCTGAGCAGTAACTACAATTACTGATGATGTGAAGAAGAGCTGTGCAGTAGCATTCATCAGTGAAGACTAGCTATCCCTTCCTGGCATACCTCTTCCTCTCTCTATCTCCTGATGCTGTATTTCCCTGTTTTCTGGAAACTGTGAAGCAGGAGATTAGCTCTGCTTCACGAACTCTGGCAGCTCCATTCCTGTGCACAAGGTAAGCACTCCTGCCTTTTCCAGGGCAAAGGCTGGGTGAGCAGCATCAGTGAATTTGTGCCTGATGGCAAACAGCACCAGTCCTCTCTCTGCATTGAAGAACAATAGCCTGCCACTACTGTAATCCAACAGGATGCCAATCCTGGCCAGGTGTTCCGTCACATGGACATCACTCATCACGCCAGTGTGAAGAAATCTGTAAAGAAAGCTGCGGGAAAATGGAAACCAGAATACAGTGAGCCTCCCCATAGCAATTTACCAGAAATAACCTGCAGCTTAATTCCAATCTATTAACAGGTGGCTGCATACAGCAGCCTATCATGTGGCTGCAGCATTTTGCTCAGTATGTAGGCAAAGCAAATATGGCATCACTTCAAGCCCTGCCTGGCATCCTGACAAGCCTTTTCACTTTGGACTCGTAGAAAAAAAAGCCTCTTGGGTTTTTCATTTAGCTAGTAATGTTCATAAAACTATATAATTTCACACTGAAAAAAGTACACTTGTTTAGATCAAGAGCACCTCTACAAAGTAGCAGGGAGGTGCCTCACAAACCTCCAGGAAGCCTGGCACTGGCCTGCTACCACAGACTGCCCCAGCACTCTGCAGTCCTGCCAGAGCAGCAGGGGAGTGTCTCTCGCTGTGAAGGACAAGGCAGGAGAAAACATTCCCTATCACATCTTGACATCTCCTGTAGATGGAAGTAGGTCCTAAAAGGGCTGTATTTATGGAAATAAATATACTTGCTGGGCTTGAGTGAAGCAAATCAGGATATGAGCAGCAACAAACTAGTTCTTTGAGTTTTATTCACTGTCTGGATGAAGGGTGCTAAAATTATCTGTTTCAGTTTAATTTTATTTTTAAGGTGCTTTATAAGACCTTTTAAACTAAGAGGAGGTCCAAAGATCTTATGTAGATGACCTTTTCTTATTATTCAAATTTACATAAAAGAAGCAGAAGAATCCTTTCTGCTTTCATGATTCCTGTGGCTGGCCAGCTTTATTTTCATGAAGGACAAGTAACTTCCCAAGCCACCAGACTGAATCCTCTTTACCTGGTTTGTGTAGGACAGCACCTCATGCACCAGGAGGTATCACTCAATCCCAGGACATTGCTCTGTGTTACTGCCTCATAGCAAATCCCAATCCTGTAGCTTTTGCAGGCAGAGACAACAATTTCCCAGTAATGACATCCTTGAGCAGGCAGCAGCTCACCCAGGACTGAAGGAAACCTGTTTGTGGAAGAGGAGATGCAGTTAAGAAAGTGTGGTGGTAGACAAACCATATTGTGGTATTTCTTTCAGTCAAATCATGAAGAACCACATGAAATTACTACTGAACTGCACTCTGTTGTTCTAACTGCAGGATTTTATCAAAGATTTAACTTAGAGTCTTTTCATCTTTGCACTGAGATGGACTTATCTAAAAGATCTCAAATTTAGAAGGCTTGTTCAAACTACAAAGTCTGGCAGTTTTATGTAGACATAGTCACAAACATCTTGTGCACATTCAGTGGTAACAGCAACAAAAAGTGCTTAAACCAGTAAATCCTTATCACCTTTTAAAAAGCCCAATCAGTATGACACAAGTTATACAAGTGGGCCTGTGCTTGTCCTAGGACTGATATCAATATGTCAACTCCCCTGCAATGTTCTCAATGGATAGAGCTAGCCTGGTACAATCACGTTAACATATCCCAGGAGCACTTCCTAGTTCTCCAAAGCCACAAATACTTTGGAAAACATCACCAATAATGCCCTCAGGAGAAAAGCAAACTATGGAAGATGGATTACTTCTATCCACAATGTATTAAAAACTAAGCCCACAAAGCTGACCTTCTCAGGGCAGCAAAAAATTGCTTTGAGACTCTGATGGATTAAGTGGTGACAATGGGCTGAAACAAATCAAGCAGTCCAAGTAGGTACCACTGCCTTTGACTTCCTGGCCATTCCTTAGTGTGACACTGAACTCTTCCCAGTACCCACATCAACCCCACCACTGACTTTACTGAGATGCTGCAGTGTTTGAA
>VWYO01001202.1:80333-92412 GCA_013400275.1 Rhadina sibilatrix
AAAAAAAAAAAAAAAAGTCATAAAAATTAATTTTACTTTTACTTTTGGAGTACCAAATAGGAAGCCCAAAACAAAAGCAGGGATTAGATGATTTTATGACAAGACAATCTAATCAATCTACAGGAAACATTCCAGATACATTCTGGGTTTTTTTAAGAAAAAATATTTGGTTTTAATAGAAAAGGAAAGAAAAACACCCACAAGTATTTAACAGTTTCCTGGTTTAGTGAAAATCAGGAGGTTAGCAGTTCAGGTTAAGATTTACTTTATCTTTTACTATATGAACAGCTAATGTACATATTCAGCAGACAATTAATTTGTGGGATAGAGCATCATCTGGTAAGACCTCTTTGTAGCTTCCTTAGCAATAGTTCCCTAATTCTCTTCTGGTAAATTTGATTACTGTCTGTTTCTAAAGGCATCATTGCTAAAGAATGAAAAATTAATAGCTGAATCCCCTAATACCTGCATTCAGCAGCTTGCCTACACACATACCTACAACTATGTATGTGTAAACACTGTGTCACAAGACATTAAGCCTTCTTTACTGTAATTTGAAAATATCTGTCTAAAGAGTAGCTGAAGTGATCATACCAGAAAAAGCTGTTGCTGTGCTTCTGAGAATTTTTTTTTAACAAATTAACTGCAGCTAGAATACATCATCTAATTTCATTGTAATACTCTGGAACTCATGTAAGTGATTGTATAAGAGGCAAAGAGCCAACAGGGTGAGAATCACGCAGGTTTTGAGCAACAGCAGAAGGTCTGTTCACTTCTGTGTCTTTGGGACTGCAAGGAGAGATCACCAGGAGATCAGTTGTGGGGGAGGAATCAGGGGGGATATAGAGGCATACTTCCTGCCTTCAGCATCATCCCCTCACAGAAAATCCTGTTTGGAAACAGAATGTTCCTCAGCAGAGGGAAGGACAAGCTGTGAGTCTGGGAGGTGGAAAAGCATGAGTCAGGGGGTTCAGGGGGGGTGCTACAGCAGCATCTATCTGCATTCCCCACAACTCTCCAGGCTACACTGACACCTCCACGGGCCCAGTGCCAACAGAGAAATTTTGTGGGCATTCTCAACAACTGGAAGAGTCTCAGCTTTGTCCATTGACTAAGGTGTATATTCCTGTAACTGCATATACTGGCAAATTATTTTCTTGTACGTGTGAACTTTTCATCTGAATTACTAAAAATAAACTCTGCATTCCTACTTCTGAGTTCATTGGTCTACTTGAAGAATTGAAGCATTTTATCTTTATATCAAAGCAGCTGGGCTCCCACTGAAAAACTTGCTTCCCTTACTGGTGCTCATCTTTCTGCCTTCGGTGTTGAAGAGATGCAGCAATTCTGCATCTGCCAGTCCTCAGCAGTGTCCCCAAAAGTCTGTCTGGGTGCTCATGCACTCCAGAGGGAATTCAACTGAGCTTTGAGGGAAGGTGTTTAATAAACCCACATTTTACCCAGTTTGTTTTCTTAAAGAAACAGGTTGAAGAAAGTCTCATATAAATTAACTTTCCTTAGAAGGATTCAATTTTTACAAAAAAGTATGGTGAGCCTGACACCAAAATACAATGAGATTTCTTAAGAATAATGGTTTCAGAAAGGTGAAACCCCCTTTTAAAATCAGGATTTATTAGCTAGCAAAAACTCATAATTATTTGTGCATTTGGCAGAAAGTCCACACCATGTTCACAGTTGCATTGCTGAGGCCATTCCAAATTTCCTCTGAGTTCCCTGCAAAATAGTCTTTGTTAAAATATAAATCACAAATGAAGTATTGGGGAGAATTATCAACAGATTTGAAGTCTAGTAGATTAGGCAAAAGGCTTGAAGCTGTGGCTGCTGCCAAGTGATTTCGACAAGAAACTCAGTGTGGTACAGAATTTTTTACTATGAAATTGTTAGAAATCCTTGTCTGTATTTGTGACTGCAGGAATGGAATAATTGTTTTTTCTCCTGTAGCACTGAAAAATTTGACAGGAGGGCCTCAAACACAAGGATGCTTCTCCTTGCTTGTAATTCAAGAAGCAATAGTTTTGTCAATACAAATTATTAAAGAAATTAATGCTCAGAAAAATGAATCAGTCAAATGAAGCTCATAAGCAATACTCATCTAGTTACTCATCTCAATTTATACTACTTGAACAACAGCAGAGCCTCTCAGGTACACCTGAGATTTGTGTCCCACTGAGCAAGACACAGCATGTAATCTCAGTAAAGCAGTCCTTCCCTTGAAAAATTAGTACCTTAAATCAATACAACATAGATGTATTCAGGGGGGTGGGAGAGAGGCAAGACATGCAGCCACCCTCTCCACTGTGGGCAGGAGAGGGAGCAGCAGCAGGGAGCAGCCACATGGCTTTCCCAGGGCTTCCATGGAGCACTGCAACACATTCAGAAGATAAATATGTAAGGTGCTGCCCTGATGCTGCAGCCACGTGGCCCAAGGCTGGAAACATCTTCAAATTTGAATACCTTCAAGTTTCCTCTCAGGAACAATAATGCCACTATCTCTTAGCAAACAGGGGAATGACCTGAACTGCCTGCTATCTGCCAGATGAGCTAAATGAAGCAGTTTCTTCTGTGTCAGTAACGCTGTAGATTAAATTGGTCTAAGGGCCTGAAACTTGTAATAATCAAATGACAAAAAAATGTACATACCTGTTTTAAAAATGGCTTTTTCGCTGGGTAAACTGCAGCCTGTGCCATTGACAGCCATGACCCACACACTGTAGCAGCGATCTGGCTCCAGGTCCTCCAGAACACAGTGGCTCTCTTTCACTGTCACTCTGTACTCTTCCACTAAGGCTAGGGGAACACACACAGGACTTTGCACTCAAGGTTGCACTGGTAGGGCTTACAGCTTTGCCTCTCAAATAACTTATTAAAAACAGTCAGTTTTAAAAAGTCCAGGAATAATTACTAGCTAAGCTCTCCATATTTCACTCTGGCAGAAAGCAGTTGATGTGCCCCTTGAGTTGAGGGTACAGTAATGCCATTCATGGCAAGCGGAGATCATTGCCCTCAGTCCTACTGGACTGCAAGTTTGGGACATGCAACCAGCAGTTTCCAACCACTCTATAACACCACTCTATAACAATTCCTCACAATGAACTATATAGCACTTAGCTATAAATTACACACTACAAAAAGCCCTTAACATCCTTTAGCTTGCACATATATGTATACATGGATTTGTGCAGAGCCTGGTCACTAAAAGTGACTTGATGTTCTACTTTGAGCTTTTTAACAAATGAGCATTTCAATCCCCTTTATTAAATTTCAATTTTTAACATTTGAAATATTTTGAAAAAAATCTTCGTCTACATGTGGAAATACTGACTACCTTTTCCTAATGCTTTTTCAATTGGAACATTTTTCTGAAGCACATTCAGGGTCCTAAAAACATAATGAAATCTGTCCCCTTGGGAGCTCTGTCTGCAGTCCCCATGAGTAATAATAATAGGGCAGCATGGACACATCCTCTCTGACGGTCAGGCCTCTTTGTGAAAAGGCACTTCAGCGGGTGGAAACAACTGTTCTTGACTTTACAGACTGTGATATTATCTTGCATTTGTGGAGACAAAGGTGGAAGAGAAGAAACAGCATCTTCCTCATGATCTTCTCCCCCATTATTGGCTATCTTTAGCTCTATACATGATGTATAGAACCCAGGGCCTTCTTCCTCATGTCCCATCTGCTTCCCATGTCCTGGCCACTCCCATCCTCCCATCTGCTTACCCCAGGCCAGGGCAGAAAAAGCAAGATCGTACGCACCTCCTGCATCTTTGCTGGCTTGCAGCTCCTCCATGCAGTAGACCTGGAAGCAGTCGATGGTATCCCCATCATTCACAGCCCAGTAGACAGCAATGGAGGTGCTGGTGGCTGAGTTTGGCTCCTGAGGTATGACAGTCGGTGTCTGTGGGACTGAGAGGAAAGGCCCTCATTGCTATACAAGCTCCTGTGTTTTCAGCCAAATTACCTACAAATCCATGAGTCAACCCAATTGCTTGTTTTCACTCAGGTTGCTTATTTCCACAGAGCAAGTACAGCAGGAAATACTGCTGGAAATACTGTACACAGAATACTGGTGCAGTTTTAGAGCAACAGATAAACTAGGAACAGAAAAAAAAAAAAAGGATCTGCTCAGCGTTGGAAGGCCCTCACTTCCCTCACAAGTCTGGACAAAACAAGATGCAGCCCTAGTGCTTGGACCACCCAAACCCAGCACACAGCATGCACCTACGCCCTGCTCCAGAGAGATGTGTGTACTGATCCTGGAAACGTGGGCAGCAGAAAAGTCCTGCCCCCCCAGGAGGGGATTCTTGCAGTGTGCCAGCTGACAGCAGCAGGGGTGTGCTTCAGGCAGAGAAGGCTCCAAATGCACTGAGGAGCAGGAGGCTCCCTGCACTCCCAGATCCACCTCTGCTCTGGGGTGGACTCCTGCTGCACAGGACTCAAGTGCACAGCTTGGCACTCCCTCCTGCCAAGGTCATTTCCCCACAGACCCAGGGGACTGAGAATTCTTGGTTTGCAGGTGAACCTGAACTCTGCCAAAGCACCTGAACCCCATGGGGCTACCAGGATCCCTCCTCACAAAGTGCTCCAAAGATTTCCAAGGCTCCCCAGCTTTCACACAAACTTTTGTCTCCTGATTGACACATATCCAGCCCCAGATGAGATATTGTTCGCCTCTGTGATTATGTCATAGAAGAGAGGGAGGGGAAAGAAAGAAGCAAAAAGCCCCAAAAGATTATAATTGTTAAAGTGATTGCAGGGAACGAAAATATATGGTTCTATTTCTTCACCCAGTAAATTTCCATATTTCATGAATTCTCTTAGAATCTCAGCAGAAAGCTTTAGCTTTCTTTTCAGTTATCTCCACAGTAATGATGATGATCCCCTGTGGCATGAACAAGGCAAATGCAGATGCTGGCTGTTTTCTTATGATTTATACAGAGAGCTACCAGTACAGTAGCATTACATCTGCTTCCCATTGAAAAAAATTATCCTTCTTATTGCTAAAAACAATCCTCATTTTGTCTTTTGACTGCATCTAGAGTTGGCAATTAAGAAATTTATCATCTTTAGGAAAATACTTCCTTTCAGTGGACGTAGTGGGGAAACCATTTTTTTTTTCCCATGAAGTTGCCTAGAAACCACTATTTTTGATCACAGAAACCCCACAGTTGCAAGATTTATTATTATGCCAAATCTGAACAGAAGCTAGTTTACTGAATGAAACTTCTGAAAAAAGTCATAGATCAAAATTCAGTTCAGCAACATTGAGAAACATTTGATTTCTAGTTTCCTTTTGCATAATATGAAACAATTTGAAAGGAAGCAATTTCAAAACAAGAAGCTGAACTATTCTCTTCAGAAACAGAACATTTGTGCATTGTCCTCTTTTAAGTGGTCCCTTTTAAAAGTGAATTTTAATAAAGAAAATGAGGTATTTGCAATGAATTTGATTAAATAATCTTTTTCAACAAAAAAGTGGCATGTGTTCTCATCATTTAAGTTTTCATTGAAGTCCTGCAGTGTAAGGAAATTTTCCATCATGCCATGTAATCTCCACAGTAATCCATGAGTTTTCAGATGTCATGAGAAACAATATTTCTTTCCTCAGCATTGTGCACTTGAAGAAGGAGAGCAGACACATTCCTCTGTGTCTCTACTGAAAACTGTTTTACAATCAGCAGAGGTCCTCACCTTGCAGCATAAAAGGCCAGGACTTGCAGTGGGCTTTGGAAATAATTATTTTTAATTTTTGTTTTTAAATTATTCCCAGTCTTCTATTCCCAGGCAGAACCTGGATTCCATTATGCTCAACAGCATGTTGCAAAGGTTTTTTTTATGCTAATCCATTTATGAATGGAAATGGATTACATGAAAGGAGGAAGAATTTGAGGGAAAAGGGCTTTTCATTAGGGGATATGGAAAATTTGGAAATGGAGGGCATTTTGAAGGGAAGATGTATCTGAAGTGGTGAAAATAATGTTCTATAAAATTGTTCAGTACACAATTCTTTCTGAAGGAAAATACATGGATTGAAGAAACCTGGCACATTCATATGCATTTTATCATATGGCTTCAGTCAAATAAAATTCCAAGTGCCCGAAAATGTTCCCCAGTATGTGATAAAATTATGTATTCAAGTCATTTAATTCCAAATCAAGTTTCATGTATACCTGTCACTATTTTCCTTCAGGAATGTTGTAACCTTGAAAAAACAAACTATCAAATAAATAAGAAAAAACACATCAAAATTTTTGTCTACTGCTTGCCAAAGTAAAAATCTTGATAGCAGCTGAAATACTTTGCAGTAAAAGTGAAGACAGAAAACTAGATATGTTAGAGATTAAGTAAGCATAAAGGATAAGGAGCTTTGAAGATCACTTTCTAGTGAACAATTATTCATTTGCAGTTTGTCAAAGCAAACTGGTCTGGAGCCAGAAAACACAGTATCTAATGCAGACTAACCCAGAAAGCAGACTTCAGCAGTTTAGGGAAATAAATGTTGGAGTGGCTTGTGGGAAAAAGAAATACTGGCTCTGTCCTCCTGCATGACCTTGCCAGTAGGCAGCAGCCTAGGAGGAATGAACAGTTGCACCCATGGGACTGCAAGAGGAAGTTTAGGAACTAAGCCAAGAGATACAGCACATTTACACCAGCAGGTTAACTGGCAGAGAAGAGTTACAAAAATGGTCTTTTTATCTGTCTTCCTAAAAAAATGACACTGCGATAATGCTGCATGCACAAACGCCTGTCCAGCTTCACCTGAGAAGCTTCAAATGCCACGGGCAAATTCAAACACATCTGACAAGGACATTAACATCTCAGATATATTTGAATTCCTCTAAGTCTAATAAAAGCAGTGGTGTGGAGGAGAGGGACAATCTCTCCATACTGACACTGCTAAGTGCCCTCAGCCCTTATTAGACACCGGAGAGTCTGCACAAGGTGGGCACTTCTCCATGTCCCATTAGCCTTGAAAATCCAGCCAGTGAACAAAGTACCTTAGGGAATCTAATGCTCTAGTTTCAGTGCTCAGGGACCAAACACATGAGAAAGGGGCTTCCCTTCAAAACCCATGGAGTGACTATGATGGCAGTGGTGCATGTGATGACAAATGGGAGGCCGCAAAGCATGACAGTGAGATGGGAGATCCCTAAACCACTGTTCTCTTGAAAAAGAAACCCTGGAGTGAGGTCCCATTATGAAGAAAATGAATCCACAAAATGGTGCTGACAAGATCCCCGTTGACAGCTGTCCATATCTAGATAATACACCTATACATACAGGCAGAGCAGAAAGCCCACTCAGGCTTTTTAAAGGACAGAGATAACTAAACCCCTTTCTCATGCACTACTACCCTCCCAGGCAGAGGCTGTTTCTAGCTATAGTTAACTACTTTCCCTTCATATCACTTGGGAGTTTCAGCTGCCTCCATTCTCTTGTGACAAGTCCAGGGACCTCAGACATCAACCAACNATGCAAGGAAAAGCAACTTCCTTAGCCCTGGGAGATTTACAGATCGAGACCTTCAGTTTGTCTGAGGTACAGATGTCAGAAATGATGCAAGAATCCTCCAATTTAGCACTTCTCCCTCTTGCTCATCTTACTGTACCTACTATAAGCCAAACATTTGTGCACAATTAAACTTCATTTTACATTCAACTCTGATTGCTAATTACATGGTTTGCAAATCTACACTTCTCAAATAGATTCTATTTTTAGCTTCCCGAAATTTCCAAAGTATTGCCAGAATGTTAGCTTTTGTGAAGACAATATCCAGAGCTTCTTACCAGCCACGTGTTGTGAGGAGTGTTGATTGCTTTGTCCTGGACTGTCTGCATAGTGCTCAAACAGTGAAAAAGCACTGGGCACCTTCTCTAAAGAGAGAGTGGTATCCATTGCAGAAAGTAACCTAATTGGAAGAAAACACATATCTGTCCATGTAAATCCTTTGTGGTTTTGCATAGTTTTCCAAAAGCCAGAAGCACAGACCATGTGACACATGCTTCTCTGAATATTTCCTGGGAACTTGAGGACAGCATGCAAGGAGAAGCTGTTTCTCTGATTTTTGAACATTCAGGCCATAGTGCAGTTTTAAATCAGGAGCACAGTGAGAGTGCACGTGGTCCCTTTACACTTAATCCACGAGAACCTGAAGATGTGGAAATTCTCAGCAAGACTCTCAAGAACACAGGGGTTTGGGCTTGCTAATCCAGTGCCTTTAAAGGTTAAAAACCTTAGAGCTAACTACTGCAGCTGACTTCAGAGATGTAATGTAAAGCAGCTGCTTGTGGCAAGCCAAAAAACATGAGAGGGAAGACAGATTCCACTTATTTAGCCTGTATTTGCTGGGTTCATTATATGAAAAAAACCCTAAAATCTTGAAGCAGCCTCAAGAAAATGGAAGAAATTGTTTTTTCAGGGCATCTGAATTTTATATTTCTCCCCTTCATTTTTTTCAGTCACTGAAATAATTAATTATGCATAATCTTAACAAAGCACAAAAAATGAAAAATACACTTTATTTAGAAAAGTGTGCATTGTTAAATAGACTTATTCTTAACCTATTTTAGGTAGACAGGTATTATCAAACTAAAGTAATAAACAAGCCCATGCACCAAACAGAATAAACTTTATTGTGTAAGTAAAACGTAAAGATCAAGTGGACAATTGGAAAATTGTTTTACCTGCTCTAACGTTATGCAATAAACTAAATGCAGATACATGGCCAGACAGTTTGACTTGCAACAGGTGAGTCCAGATTTATAGTTCTAATTCTGGAGATTAATAGAAACCTTGAAGGAGTGCTTGGCACATTCTCTTCAGATCGCTCTCCTGGGGTTGTAATTTGACTGCAAACTGAAACCCTGGTGTCACTGTTATACCCCAGTCCCTGTCAGCACACATATCCCTGTAATAGCTGAGGCAGCACTGGCAAGGGTGTGTTTGATATGCACTGCACAATGCACAAGCCCTCTGGGGAAAGTCAGGGGTGGTGGGCTGGGCAGTGCAGGTTTGGGGGCTTGCACAGGAGAAGCCTGAAGCCAACTGCTCTGAATGTTTTCCCCCTACCCTAGAAAACTTTGTGGGGGGATATGGGCTTGTGGTTCTCTCATTTATGAGTGAAGAACACTTCTCTCATAAATGATGGGACTCAACAAAATAACTCCCTTGAGAAAATCCCACATGGCAGAGAACTATTTGTGACTGTGTGCATTTACTGGTGTGAACAGGCAGACCGTGATGCAGTTATGATGGGGCAGCAGCCCTCTGAAACACCCTGAATCAGGCAGTGCCAATGGAAAGCCGTAGGAAAATATCAGGTTGTAGTCTCCTAATCAGGTTTTGAAATCTACTTAATCTCATTTTTTCTGGAGTTGTGTTCAGAAACATAGTCAAACTACCTGTGTTGCTTTGTTATAACCTTTCAGAGACTAAGTGATACAGAACCAGACTAGTAAAAAACCGAAAAACATATCAGTGATATGTCTTAATAGTCCAAAAAGTGAAAGCATGGTCACAATGGTTGTTGTGTATTTATGTATAGCAATAACTACAAGGAGCATCTGTTTAAAAAGGTCTGTATATAGAAGTAAAACTGAGCTGACATTTTAACACGCTGTTTGTTTAATTAATGTATTACAGAACACGTGCAAAACACTTCAAAACCAGTCAGTTTCAGCAACAAATATAAAGCCACTTTCTTAAATATCATTATTAGCAAGGTTTATGAAGATAGCTCTGATAACTAGCAGTGTGTTTTCAAAGCTCACAAATAGTAAATGAAGCATCTGGCATGCTAGGCCTAGTACTCACTACAGTGCAGTTAATCCATACTTCATGTACCTTTTATTCAATTCTTTAGATGACTAGAGAAGGGAAAAGAAATGTGTTAACAGTTTTCAAAACCCCCAAAGTGTTGAAAAGCCAACCATGATCATCTAACAGTCTTTCTGCTCTCCACAGACATAAAACACACAGCTTTATTGACTTGAGGTTGTGTGGAATGCTGCTCATTCACACCAGTAGAGAATTTGTTTCCTTAGAAATATTTCATTTCAAAGCTCTGGCTCAGCAGTATATTAGAGTATAAGTCTAATTTTAAGCCCCTGAGGGGTCAGTATTCAATATCTATGTTTAAAGACAGAACATAATCAAATACTTTCTTAAACCAGGACTTTTAGAGAAAGAAATCACTCACAATTAAGAATAGTTAAATCCAAATTCTAAAATGTCCTTCATAACTTCTCATTACTAGAAGCCATGTGAGATTTGTACTTATGGAATGAGATTTTGTCCCATGCTCCAGGAATCTTCAGCTAATGTTTCCTGGCCTGTGAACAAAAAAGTTCCTGTCCTTTATCACTACTAGAAAGGAGCAGGGAAATCCAATAAATTTCACATTCCCACAAAAGAATTACAGATAACAAAATTATGTTTTTGCCAGAGCACTGATCCTCAAAAAAAAATCAGAAAATAACCTAGATTTTTCATTCATCCCAAAATAGCCAAGCTACCGTAACATTCACTTGGTTACAGGACACTACAGCATTGTGTGGCACAGAGCAGGGAAGAAAGCCAAATATTGGTCCATCCTTTCTGTAGCTGCTGGAGCATATATGGGCTGGGCACTTGTATTTTGAAAGCTGGTTTATTTTGCATGAGTGATCAGTCTTCAGACAGTAATTTGGCCTTTCTGTTTCTGGCTTTCCAAGGTAGTTTATCTGCAGCTTCCAGGCCACATGCTAATTCCATAATGGGGGAAGATTATTATCCCAAAAACTCCATCCTCTTTAGGACTGGTAATACACTTGTGGAGAGAAGAAAGTATTATGGCTCACTTGGGCAAGCCTTGCAGCACAAAAACAGTATTGGAGGACCAGCAACACCCTCTGAACAAAGTTTAAGACTGATGACTGTATGAGTTAGTAGGTCCAGTCCTGCAGATTGACTGGAGATGTTTTTAACATCCAGGAAGGACCATTAGACATGCATGTCACAAGCACAGCCCTCAGCCTATCTCACTGTCGAGGCTTCACCCCAGTCCCCAAACAACACAGCCCCTCACTGCTTTTCAACAGTAATTATTTATCACAGCCTCAGCAATTTGAATGCATAAATACTGCCCATCTGCTCATTAAAAAACACACCAAAACCCCAAAACAACAATAATACACAACAAAAAACCCTTCAGCCCAGAAACCATTTTACTTTTCCATTACGTTTTCTTGTTTCAAAGATCACTTTCTTGTTGTTTATTATGTTGTTATTATACATAATACATATTTTATTTTTCATATGGTAAAACACCCAAATACTCTAACATCTCTTACTTCTCAGTTATTAATTCTAGATATATTACAAAACTGTCTTTTCACCTTCTTAAAAAAATGAACAGAACAATTTTAGTAGCACAAATCACATTTTTGTCCTGTGCATCCTCTCTACATTTCTCTCTGAGAATTCCCACATCAAAACCAAATGATCCAGCAGTTTCAGAGTGGAATAGCTGAGCTAGCAGGATTTAGCTATCTTAAAAAAAAAAAACAAACAGAATTCATCGAGACTCTTGGTACAGAAGTCCTTTCTTAACTAATATCATAAAAGCTACAGCATGAAAGACAATTTTACTTACATTTAGGAAAACAAATCCATCCACTTCATCTGCTTGTTTTACTGTTGTCTCCAAAGTTTCCTTTGCTGAATCAACAGTTTGCTGGAAATTTACCATCTGCTCATACAGGTACTCCATTTTCATCTTCTTCACTTCCTCAAAGTTCTCTGATTTCTCATCATATTGTGCTACCACTTTCTTAAGCATCTCCTCATTCTGCTTTTCCAATAAGTCTGCATTTTTCTTACAGTTTTCCTGCAGAACAAAGTGACAGCCTTTAACGAATATACAGAAATTCTCAATTACCCATACACAAGCCATCCACCAGGTTCATTGGCACATTGAAAATTAGGCAATTTTATTTCTGCAGGCAAACTCCTCTGGGAGAAATATCTCTAGAGAGATGCATAAAAAACAACAACAACAGCTTGCTTTTTTTTTTTTTTT
>VWYO01001202.1:92470-113995 GCA_013400275.1 Rhadina sibilatrix
AGGGTTTAAAATTAAACTTTAATATTTGATCACTGAGATAGGAAGTCTGACCAAAAATAGATAAGAATGCATACTTAATGCTGGAGTTGATACAGTTCTCAAAGCTTAAGAACTTGGGCAATCAGAACTTAAGATACTGACCAACTAATTTGGCTGCTTTACATGGGATTCTAAATAAAGATACAGTGTGAGCTTTTTATAGGCATAAACAAAATTAAGGGAACTTTTTCCTTCAGTGTTTGACAGTTACATATTCCACTTTGCAGTAATGTGCAAGCAAGCAATCTTTTTCTTCCTCCAAAGTTAACACCTTCCAGTGAACTCCCAGAGAAGTCAGTTTGAGTACTGGAGAAGCAGCCCATTTTAGTGGAAGCAATGATGCTGCACAACAAGACAAGCGCATCTTAGAAGTAATCTTGTAGAGGGAAAGAAAACTAGTGTGATAAAACACTGGACTTACCTCAACTGAATTAAATCGCAATTCAATATCACTCACAAACGCTTCCATCTTCATTGACTTTTCTTCCAGTGCTGCTAGCAATTTACTTAACTGATCCTGAAATTTAAAATGTTTCAGTAACTTAAGCAGGTTATTTTAAAAACTTTTTACAGAGAATTTATTTTAGGTGAATATTTTCCTTGTGCCATGAGCCACCATTGGAACAATTGGTAAGTAAGTTCAAGTATCACCCTGGCTGCAAAGACAAGCACAGAAATAGCAACTGAACAGTCACAGAGCTGTCTCCAAACCAAAACAAGTGAGTTCAGTTTGATAAGGTGCTCTGTCCATACAAGCTGTTGAACATTATGAATTCCAATGCAGCCTTGCCAGAGTGTGAGGGTACTCAGAGCCTCAGGAGTGTCCTTGAGAGATCACAGGAACAAGCCCATAAAAAGGAAGATAACAAAGGTAGTTGTGAGGGTAATAGATTATACCATGTCATGGCTTTTTAAATTAGAATTTTAAAGATAGATATCTGTCTCTATATAGATGGATATATAGATAAATAGATATACCTTTATGTATGTGTATGTGTATATATATATAATTCCTACAAACAAGAAGCCATCAAAATCACTGGTTGAGTTATGCAGAAACAAAAGCAGTCCAAGGCACAACAGACATCAGAGACAACTCAGAACGTTTTCTTAGTGCTTCTTGACCTTCTAAGAAAATAAATTGTTCAACTGCTCTGACACAATTCATAATTTATAAAAACGCTTGGTTTTAATTCAATGGCATAAATCTAAAAGGAAGTTCATCTTCTTTTGTAACAGCTTTTTATTATGGCAAAATTTTACAGCTAGATCTGTAGGAAGAAAGCACATGACTTTACATTAATTAGAAATATCACATTGGACAATACAATTGAAAGCTTCCTTTAAAAATGTTTAATGGCATTGGTTTAAAGGCAAATCATCAAGATCTAGAAACAAATTTCTGTTTATCAGGATGAACTGTAAAATCTGACAGATGCCATAGCTCATTTAATTTACTGTGAAGCTATGTTCTCACAGTTTGCATGCAACAGTAATAAAAAAAATAATTTTAAAAGATTTTAAAATCATGCAACAAGCATTTTGCTATCTTAATATTTTCTCAGTAATTATACAGAAGTAACAAGAGACAGACAAATGCAGTCTCAAAGTAACTTGAGCCCTAAGTATCATGTGAAGCCAGGCCTGTGTTGCAGCCAAATTTAATACTGGCTTCATATCCGTGCTCCACAGCCAGGGAGTGATGTCATGGGATGTTTATTTGCAGCTGAACTTGACTCGCTGTAATGCAGGTACATTTGAGAGGTGGCTGGGATCTGTGACTTTATTGCTGACTTACTTGTGCCTTGTTATCACTGCTAAGTCAAGCATGAATGGCCATGTCTGAAAAAACAGTTCCTCTACATCTGAGCACCATGGAGAGAGTTTGCAAGTACTGATATGTGAAACTGTCACACTGACTCCTCCTACTTTTGATTTTCTCTCTTCCACATATGAGGTAATATAAAGATAACATAAATACCACCAATACAAGCCCTTCTGGGATTTCAGTAAAATGACAAGAAATCTGTATTCCTGTCAAATGAACATGTGCCAAAAAAGAGATCTCACCTTTCATTTACTGGGGTGAGAGTAAATAGCTGGTAACCAAGAAAGGAACATCTAAATGATATGTTCACTTGTACATGAACAGATCTGATATGGGAGAGGAGAGGTATCACATAAGTGCTATTTTCACAAGCAGAGCTGCACTTTAATGAAAAATAGCTTCCACAGAAAAAGCACTTTCCCTAGTATTTATAACAATGGACTAGCTTACTGAAATGGAAAGCATTTTATCTGTCCTTTAGTGGGAAACACCTTGGATACATTGGCAAGAAGTAGGACTATAAACTCTTACCTGTGCTGACACCACAACGCTATTGGCACAGATCACAGAATTTAGTTTGGGTTGGAAAGGACTTTAAAGACCATTTAGTTCCTATTTCCTTGCCATGGACAGGGACACCCTGACCAGATTGCTCAGAGCCCCATCCATCCTGGTCTTTAACACTTCCAGAGGTGAACATCCACAACTTCTCTGGACAACTTGTTCCACTGCTACATCACCCTCACTGTGAAGAATCTGTTTCCTAATGTCTAATATAAACCTGCTCCCTTCCAGTTTAGAGACAGCATCCTGTCACTACACGCCCTTTAAAACATCCCTCTCCAGTTTAAGGCCATTTTGCAGATGAAATTGAATGAAACAGAAAATAGGTTGGCACTTCAGCAAAACTGTGTAGGGTAATTTGGCTAACATCTCCAAGCAACCAACGCATGTAAGTGGGACAGGGAATACTCTAAGATGATACTGGTCTCCACATATGGGGGCTTTTTTACCTTGTCGAGTGAAGTGAGCTGCTGCTACTCAAGTTTTATTTTCATAGAAACAACATTCTTCCTATTTCTCCCCCTACATATCAAAACCAGAACAAACTTACACAGACAAGACTATGAGATGAAAAGTCTGGTGGCAACCACCTATAAAGAACGCCATTCAAACTTCTGAATAAATTAAAATACCAGTTTAGCAAGTCTAGGACTCCAGACAATACCTTAATAAAACAGTCTCCCTTCAAGATCTCCAACATATGTGTAAGAATAGTCTTTATTTAGTAGATATCTTAGCTTCTGGATTGCTCTTTGAAGTCTCTCCTCTTGACAATGCAAAAGGATTGGAGAAATTAGCCTTAGTAGCTACTTTTTTACCCAAATTAATTCTTACCTTCATCTTGGCTGCAGCATCATCAAGTGTTGTGACTTCATGCTCTTTATGCTCTCCAAAAAGCTTGTCAATAGCAGATATTGGGCATTTGCAGTGGTAACAATAAGTGTCTACTTGTGTTTTCTTCAGTTCTCTTTGTGGGCTCTCAACTTGAGGAATGTTTGCTGCTGATTTTTCAGGATACATCACCACAAAGCCTGAATCTTCAAGCTCAACAGGAGTTCTTTGTTCTGGCTCATTAACAAATTCATAACTATCAGCAGCATGATCAAAGGAGTCCCTGTCTTCAAATAATAGTTCCTCGTGTGTAAATTGAGATGATATTTCATCTTGCAAAAGCTCTTCTTGTGTAATCACATCATAGTCCATTGACTCAGCAAAATCTTCATAAACATCAGGGTGCTGCTCCTCTCTTTGCAAGTCTGGAGTCTCTGTTTGCTGAATGGTAGGAACACAGGACAGACGTTCCTGAGTGAAGTGATCATCTACACTGTCTTCAGTGGGAGCCCTGACATATGGAACGTACTTTTCCATTTGAGGAACTGCTGTTATATCTTGCCATTCTTCCTGCTTAGTACTAGCTTCTTGATATGCAGCTCCCTGATAATCCACCTGATAACTGTATCCTTGTTGACTTGACTGCTCTGGCAACTCCTCAGTTCTTTCTACTGGTACGTCTTCTTCTTCTCTTTGTTCAGTGATATCAGTTTCTGCACCTGAAAGAACTGTTTTGCTTCCAAAAGGAATGGCATGCATTGGCTTGCAAATTGTTGCTTGAATGTTGCTGTCAACCATAACACCTCTTTCTGACAGGACCTCAGTTTTGACATATTGAGCATCATCAGATCCCTGCTTCTGCTTATTCTCTGAACTCCAGACCAAAAATCCTCCACTAAAGGACTCATCCTCTGGTATCTGATCTTTTTGAGGCCCTATGGCCTTACTTGGAATTTCATCTTTAAGAATGTATTTTTCAAAATACATTCCAGTTCCATCATCTGTGTCTGAATTTCTGCTAGGGAAAGAAGCATTAGAATTACCACTATCTTCATCAGAGGGAGTCTCATCTTTTGTCTTTTCTCCTACTGCTTCTGCATAGAGGTCCTTGTATAAAAATGATAGTGCAGGTGGCTCCTCTAAAAGCTCTGGGTTAACTGCAGCAACAGTGGTAGGGAACAAGAGAGATCGTTCTAGCACTCCTTCTTCTGAATCAAAGAGTGGGGTCCCTGGTGACTTCCATTCATCTTCTACATTTGTAATGCTTTTACTGCTAGAATCAATTGATTTTTGCAGTGGTAAAGGTGTTGAAGCATCTGCATAGGACTGCATTTTGCTTTCTCCTTTTATGGTACCATAAAAGACTTCATCCACATCCTCGAGTAAGGAAAACTCTTCCAAAGTATCTGCCTCAGTACTTTCTTTAGAAGATTTGGCTTCTTCTATAGATTCATTAGGGTCTTCTGTCACAGGAGACAATGAAATTCGTCTTTCAAATTGTGGCTTAATTGGAGATTTGTCATCAATCAACGTGTATTTTTCAAAATAATCCATATCAGCAGTACCATTATTAGGATCCAATTTTGCATAATTATTGTTTTCTGGCAACAGGAGGTTTTCTTGTTGAGTTTCTTCAGTTTCCTCAACATCATCCTTTCTGACCAATTCTATTAGTTCATGGCTTGCAGTTTTTCTCAATACTGAGCTTTGTGAAATTTCTGTGGTTATTCCAGAAGTTAAGGTTCTCTGGTCATCCTCAACTAATTTTCTTCTTAATGAAGGATTTGTTTCCAAGTATTCTAATTTATCAGGCATGTGTTTACTTTCTTCTTGATCAACAGAAGAAATATGTGTAGGTGCATGAATATTGAGTATTTCATAACCTTCTGAAATTATATTAAATAGATCTTTTTGATCAATAGTCTCCAGAGCACGCTGACTGTCTTCTACAGCACTTGCATGTTCCATTTCTTCCTCTTCTCCTCTCAGGTAATGTTCAGGCACTTCAGACATTTTGCCTGCCTCCAGATGTTGCATTGCTTCAGTTTTTGTTGGGGTTATAGTACTACTTTCATGCTCCAGAAAAACTTCTGGATCTCGATTATCTCCTACTAGAGATGGTAAATCATACCTTTGTGCTCTCGGACTAGTGCCTGAGGACTTCCCATCAGGAAATTTATTTGACACTGATTCAGCAACTCTAAATGTATGTCCCATAATCTCTGTAGTCCCATGAACTGTAAATTCTGTGCAACTTCCAGCTGGGAATTGTTTTGATCCAAAATCAGAAGCTTCATTTGGAGTAAGCTGAATTCCTTGTGTGTCTACATCTGCAGCCCCTATTGGACTAATTGAGCGAGCTTTTACCTCTTCTACCAGCCAGCTAGCCAGCCCAAAAGATGGAATATCTGGGTCCTGCTTTTCTTCAGAACTTGAGCTAAGGGGCTTAATCTCTGTTGAAGTGAGGTTGCCCCTTTCACCAGAATAATGCTGAGTTTTGTGTGTCACAGTTTCATGAACAAGGTCTGATGAAACAGCTGCCAGATGCTTCAAGGCTGTATGTTTTTGGTCTTCAAAATCTTGTTGTATTTCACGTCTATGTCCTCCTTCAGTATAGATACCTGAAACTTTGTTAGATTGCTTTCCAAGCACATTTGCTACATCAAATAAAGATGACGGAATATTTTGCTTCTCCTCACCTTCAGTGAAAGCCACTGATGCTGACTTTTCAAGTTCTGACTTTCCAGATAATTTATGAAAAGGCATAAATGACTCTGACGACACTGCTTGCTGGTCTGCTACACCAGTCACCTTTGACTCTGTGGTCGCTGACTTTGGCATTGTCTGTACATCAGGTTGCATTCCTTGCTCATATTGCTCAGTAGTGAATTTAGAGGAACTTCTTTGCTGCTCTGGAGACAAATATATTGTGTCCAACAAACAAGATTCTGGCTTGTTTTGGCCTTGCACTTGAGGCATACTCTCCAAGTGCACTGTCTTTAAGCTTGCTGTTTCAGGTGAACTGAGTTGAATTTTTTCATTGTGTGGTGGAATTACATGTTCACACTCTGATTGTTTGGGCTGGGTAATAAGCGGCTGCATACTTTGACTTTCTTTTTCAGCAAGGGACCATGTAGGAACCAGATATTCCGAGACTGGTTTTGAATAGGGTGGAACTCCTTGCTGACATGTTTCATCAGCTGAATAAAATGGAACTGAAGGTTCAGACTGTGGTTTTGAAGGTACAGCCAAGTAATCCTGACTTTCTAGAGTTTCTATTTTATCTGCAGAATATGATAAATTTAGTTGTTCAGATTCTAATTGTGTAGCTGTGTGAAAGTAATGTGGAGTCTGTTCTCTCTCAGCTTCAGGTAAAAATTCACATTCAGCCTCTGACTTTGCAGCTACAGGCAAACGTAGAAGACTTTCTGTATTCTCTGCTTTTCTTGCAAGAAAGGACCCTGGCTCAGGCAGGGCAGTTTCTGAGTGTTCTGTTTTACAGCAGGAGTAAGATATATCTAAATGTTTGGGGCGTGAGCCTTCAGTTACAGGTGAAGACTTTGGACTTCCTTCAGGCCTTGTTTCAGAGACAGTATGTGAAGCACCCAAAGGTACAGACACTGTTTGTTCAGTGAGAGATGAATATGGTTGAATTTTGTGGCTGTCTGCCTCCTCAGTGGAAAATGATAGATTTTGTTGTTCAGTTTCCAGCTGAGCACTTAGAGATGAAGGAGCACCAGTGTCTCGCTCCTGTGAATGTCCTGCTCTCAGTGGGGCCATCTCACACTGTTCTGCTTTGTCAGTAGGACTTAATAAATCTGATTGTTTGAAGTTTGGTTGTGCAGTTCCCTGCTCCTCAGTCTTGACATAGGTTTGTGCTACAGAAGGTGTTTCTGGCTGCTCTGTTTCAACATCAGAGGACTGCAAACTAACGCATGGCTGTTCTGGTTGGACCCCATCCCTCCACTTTGTTTCACCAATGAAATATGGTATCCCTGGATGCTCCAGCTGGGCAGTCTGTGGTTGCTCTGCCTGGCCATAGGAATATGATAAATCTAGTGGCTTTATTACATGAGCCTCTGCTTTGCCAAGAGAGTAGGACAAATCTGGATGTTTTGAATTCAATTGTTCTGGTTGCAACTGCTCTGATTTTCCTGTGGAATATAAAACATCAGAAGGCATGAACCCTGCTTCTGCAATGTCCTGTTTTTCTGTTTTGCCAGAGGAATAGAAGTCTGGGAACTCGCCTTCCACTGGGGATGCCTTTGGTTGCTCTTCCATGCCATGAGGACTTGAAAACACTGGTTGTGCCAATTTTAGCTGTACTATTTCCTGTGGGTGTAATGTATAGCTTTCCCTCTCCTGTTTGACCTGTGCACTTCGTTTTTCTTCACTAACAGAAGAGGACAAATCCATGTGCAGTACTTTGCCCTTGGCATCCATGACATTTGCATGTTCAGACTCTGGTGGGACAGCCCATGATGGCTTTGTTTTGACAAATGAATGCAACAAACTCTGTTCTTTCAACTCTGGCTGTGCTGTTTTATGAGGTTCTGCTGTGCCAACAGAGAATGACAAATCTGCATATTCTGAGTTTGCTTGGGAATTTTGCAGTCCTTCTGTTTTCTCCATAGAGCACTGCAGTTCAGGTTGTTCTTCCTGCATTCCTGCATCTTTCCATTCCTCTACTTTGCTGAGAGATGACGAAAACTCATCTGTCTTTTCTTGCTCTGGTTGAATCTTTTCTTGCTGTACTGTGCCACTGGAATGAAATAAATCCAGGCACTCCAAATCCTCATGAGCAATTTGAGTTTGCTGTGTTTCACCAATTGAACACGATAAATCCATTACTTCTGCCTCTGGCTGTATGATTTCATGGTGTTCTAATCTGCCAGCAGATAAATCTGAATGGTGTGATTTTGCATTTAAAGTTTCTTGTTCTGCCTCACTGAGAGAATGACATAATTCTGAATGTCCCAATTCTGTCTGTGCCTTCTTGCCTTGTGCCTCTTTTTTGAAAGAATGCAAGAAGCCTGGCTTCTCCTCTCCAGCAGTTTGTCCTTGCTCTGTTGTGCCAGGCCAAGATGACTGACCTGGTTTTTCTAACACTGGTTGTGTAGTTCCCCGTGGCTTTGCTTTATCAATGGAATGCAGTGAATCAGGATGCTTTGGCTCTGCTTTTAACATTTCCATTTCTCCACTCTGGGATGGTGCATCTGGAGCTCTCTGTTTCTCCTTTGCAGCTTGTGGATGCTCTGCTCTGTTGACAGACTGTTCCTCTTTAGAGCATTCCACAGCTGTGTGCTCCATCCCTCGTTGCTCCACTTCCCTGGCCAGGGGTGCCAAGCCTACTTGGCCTGGCTCCAGCTGTTCAGGTGGGAGTTGTTCCATTTTGTCATGACCATGCAATGCACCTGGCTCTTCCAATCCCAGCTGGCTTGTTTCCTGCGCTTTGTTGAGGGAATGTGGTAGATCAGGGTGTTCAGGTTTCAGCTGTGATGTTTGCAGCCCTCCAACTTTGAAAACAGAGTAAGGCAAATCAAAATGTCCCTGCCCTGGTTCTGCCATTTCTGTTTCCTCTGCTGTACCCACAGAACGTGACAAATGTGGAATTTCCACTTCTGGCTGAACTGTTTTCTGTTCCATTTGTCCAATGGGATAAGTTTGCTCTGTTTCTTGTAGTCTTCTTTGTACCTTTGTGTTGTCCAGAGGAGATACCACATCAGTATGCTCTGCCTCTGGTGGTGTCATTTCATCTTCTGGCCTATCAATGGAAAATGATAAATTTGGTTGTTCCATGCCCTCCTGGGCATGTTCTAAAGTGTCCCTTTTATCAGGAGAATATGTTAACTTTTCTTGCTTTAACTCCTGCTTTGTGGCTTTCTGCTGCTTTTCTCTGCCAAGAGAAGGTTTTCTGTGTTTTTGATCCAGTGGTGCTGCTTCTTCCTGGCTTGTCTCACCAGTGGAATGTGACAAATCAGGATGCTTCATTTCCCACAGTGCAGTTTCTGGATGTTTTGACTCTATTTGTGCAGTTGCTGGAGCAGCTCTTTTTCTAGCTACTTTAGGCAATTCTTGATGTTTAGATTCAAACTTTTGAGTTAATTGATCTTTGCCTTTAACAAAGGAAAATGATGAACCTGAATGTTTTGAATCCAGTTGTGGGCATGACTGATTTGGGTAGTGAGATTCTACATCCATACTTTCATCTTGTGCTGCCTCATCCAAGCTTCCTTGTGAATCCAAATGTTCTGATTTTTGCTGAGTTTCTTCCATGGAGTATGAGAGCTCTGGATGTCCTGACCCCTGCTGTACAATGTCACCTTGTTTTGATTCACCACTGTCACACGAAATATCTGGATGTTCCACCATTACTGGTTCAGTTTCTTGTTGCTTCAAATGGAATGGTAAGGTTGGGCTTTTTGATAATTTTTCTTGCTCATGAGAGGAATATGGCAAATCTGGATATTCTGAAGTTATTTCCATTTCCAGTGAAGCTTCTTTTTCACTGGAAGAAGGCAATAGTGTTTGCTCTAGCTCTGGATGTACTGTTTTTTGTTGTTGTGATTTGTGTTTTATAATTTCCTTCTCTGTTTCTGTACTTACATAAAATGTTTTTTCTGAATATGCTGGCTCTGTTTGTATTTCTTCTGGCATTTGTTTACTGAACGAATGTGGCAAAGATGGATGCACTAACCCTGGCCGAGCTACTTCTTGCGGTGCCAAATTAATTTGGTCTGTGACCTGTGGCTCCTCTTTACCCAGGCTTTCTGAAATATCTGAATACTCAGTTTCCATTTGCACAGCTTCCTGTTGGTCTGTTTCCTGCTGTTTCACCTCTCTTTGTTCTGTACCTTGTTCCATTCTGCCAAAGGACCTTGAAACATCTGGCTGGGGCACATTCAGTGGTGGTGTTTCCTGTTGCTGACTACCAGCAGTGGAACAGGGAGGAAAAGACTGCTCCTGCTCCATTTGTGTCGTTTCCCAGGGCCTTGCTCTGTCAGTCAGTTGTGACCGCAAAGTTCCTGACTCCATTCCTTTTTGCATCACTTCTTCAGTGACAAATGAGAAATCCTTCTTTTCTGAAACTACTTGTACATTTTCCTGTTGCTCTGCTTCACTAATGAAACATGATGGCTCTGGACCTTCTAAGCTTCTCTGTACAGGTTCTTGTACTGTTTCTCCCTGGGAATACAGTGAATCAGTTCGTTCCAGCTTTGGTTGCAATTTTTGATGTTCTGTTTTGCCAGTGGAAGATGTTGTCTGTGGCTGTTTCACCTTCAGCTGTGAAGTTTTATGCTCCTGTTCTTTTCTGGTAGAATGTGGCCAAACTGGACTCTCTGACTGCAGTTGAGTAGTTTCTCCTTGCATTGCCATGGCAGAGGAATCCAGCTTACCTCCTCCAGATTGCAAATCCTGCTGTACGGGCTGTGGCTGTTCTTCTTTGTCAATTTGTGACAGTTCTTTCTCTTTTGTTTTATTCATGGGATACGGTACATCTGAAAATGCTGTTTCCAGATACCCAGGTTGTTCTATCTCAGCCCTTCTGGTGGAATCAAATATATCTGGGTGTACAGACTGGAGTTCTGTAGTGTTTTCTTTGTCTGCTTCTTCCATCATACGTGATAAATCTGAATGTACCATTGCAAGCTCTTCTTTTTCTTCTTGTTTTTCTTTTTCAGGGGAATAAGACTGTTCCAGTTCAGAAGGGCTGAATGCTTGGTTTTCTGTTTCTTCCCTGGAAAGCAAAACATGATGTTCCTTTTCCAGCTCTGCACTTTGCATTTCCTTGACTAGTTCCTTGGTTAAAGGAGAGTCTGGATGACCCATCTCCAGCTGTACACTTTCTGATTCCACCATTTCTTCTCTGGAATATGAGAGATCTGAGTGCTCTGTCTCCAGCTGTGCACTGTCTGGTTCTTCCATCTCTTCCCTGGAAAAAGAAAAGTCTGGATGCTCCATCTCCAGCTGTGTACTCTCTGGGTCTTTTGTTTCTTCCTTGGAATAAAATTCTGGGTGTTCTGCCTCCAGTTGTGATCTCCCTGGTTTCTCTCTTTCTTTTGTGGAAAAAAGCTGTTCTGGATAGTCTGTATCTGGTATTGCACTCTCTGATCCCTCTGTTTCTTCCTTGGAATATGAGAAATCTGGAAGTTCTGTCTCTAGCTGTGCACTTCCTGGTTCCTCTATTTCTTCCCTGGAAAAAGAGAAGTCTGGATGCTCCATCTCCATCTGTTCACCCTTCAATTCCTCTGTTTCTTCCTTGGGAGAAGAGAAGTCCAGATGCTCTGTCTCCATCTGTGTTGTCTCTGATTTTCCAATTCCTTCAGTGGAATATGAGAGCTCTGTATGTTCCATCTCCATTTGCTCACCTTCTGCTTGTTTGTTTTCTTCAATGGAAAAATCAGAGTGATCAAAATCTACTGCTTTATTTATAGCTGAAGTTTTCTGTGTTTCTTCTGTTTCTGTATGAACAGGATATGAAATGCCGAAGTATTTGGAATCTATATTTTCAGGAATTGGTGGTTTTAATTTAATTCCTTGCTTCTCTGCTTCCTGAAGTGTTCGGTTCTCCAAAGGAACATTTTGAGTTTCTGAGGATGGGGTCTTTTGACCCTCTTCTCTTTCAGCTGAATACATTAGACCTGAAGTCACTGACTCTGACAGTGCAGTTGTGGATGATGGACACTCGGTTTCTTGCTTCTCTGCTTCATTTCCAGAATATGCTAAAAGATCATGTTCAGACTCAGACTGTGCAGTTTCTGATGACTGAGGAATAATATCTTCCTGTCTTACTTCAGCTGAAGGGGAATATTTGGATTTAGCTGATGGAACATCAGGTAAGTAAGACTTCTCTGCTTCCCTCTCAGGATGTTCTGACATAGATTCTGTAGGCAAAATATGCTGGGAACTTGGTCTATCTAATTCACTAACAACACCTGCTGAAACAGACTGTGGTGTAGAATTGGGCTGAACTTCCTGCTTCACTTCATCCAGATGATCTGATGCTCTGAGCAGGGCTTCTGGCTCTGGCTTCTTATTTGCACTTTCAGCTGAGGGAAGCAGCATTTGCTTCTTGTCAGACTTGAGTGATGTAGAAGTTGTTGACTCTGTTATTGATGTTCTGGCTGTGGCTGGATGACTTTGCTGCTTCCTGGCTTCTTCTTCATTCTTCAGCAAATGTCCTGAGACCTGATTTGGAGTCTCCAGAAGAGGTTGTCTCTCTTTTCTTTCTTCATGTTGAAGAGTTGATTCTTTCATTTTATAAGGTTCAATATTTTCAGATGAAACATTTTTCTTAGTAAGCTGTTTTTTAAGAGGTGGTGTTGGTGAAGAAAAGCTTTGATTTGCTTGTTCTGCGAGTTGTTCTCTTTCTTTCCTTCTTCTTTCTGAAGGTGTTTCAAGAATTTTACTTCTTGCTCCCTGAAAATGTTTTAGACGTGTTGCTTCTGAGAGTGAACCAAACTTCTGCAATCTTTCTTTTACTGATGTTTCAAGGAACTTTTCAGAATCTCCTGAAGCTGAGCTACTTCTCCGGATTCTGTTTTTCTCCAGTGTTTCAGGGGCTGGCCCAGTCCCTCCAAAAATTGAGTTGAAGTGCTGTATTCTAGCTTGTACTGGTCCTCCAAGAATTGGACCAACTTTTCTCAGTCTGCTCTCCCTAAATATCGATCTTATTGGAGCACGTTTTACGGGCTCTTCCGCGATATTCTCTAGATCTTCTTTGTTGTCCGACATTTCCTCATCTCTGTCTTGTGCCTCCACCGGCTCTACATTCAACATGGAGGCTTGCACATCTCCTAGAACAGTTCTTGGTTCTTGCCTCTGCATTCCAGAAGAGTCACGTTTTTTATTGCCCGGGCCTCCCTTCGGTCTTGTAGCCACTGGCACCTTATTGGAAGATTTGCGCGTCCTTTTCCGAACGATCTTGCCTTCATCCATAATAAAGATAACTTTTCCTGGAGGAGAACCTACTGGTGAGCTTTCCATACTGTAAAGATCAGAAGCTGTACTAGTTTCTGAGGTCCAGGGAGTAGAACATCTGCTCGAGCTGGTTTCCCAGGTTATTCCACTGTCTTCACTTTGGCATGTTACCATAGAAAAGGAAGGGTTAGTCATGATGTACTGCAGCTTGGGTTTCACATCTTCGCTTTGGATAAGATCTTTCAAACTACAAACAAAAGAACAAATAACAAAAGAAAGCTGTAAGAACATACAACAAATTAAAGTATTGCAGGAAAAAGCTGAGTTTCTTCATTAAAACAAAAATGGCTTTCAAAGTTGTAAAAATTCTGCCTAAGCATAAATTTTGAAGTACAAGCATAAGAAAAGTCGTATTTTATCTCACAACTATATTTCAGATGAATTTGTGTAAAACTGCATGTTGCAAGGTTAGTTCACTGAAGGGGAGGTGTTTAAATTATCTTGACAATGCAGGAAGAACAGTCTTTGATCTGACCTTGTTTTGCCAGTGTGAGATTGAGCTGATTCTGGGGCTATTCTCCAGCATGTGTTTATCTCACAGTATAAATTAAACCTTTCATTAAACACTTCAAAGATACTGTCAGTGTTTTAATAGCACCCACACTTGCTTTGCGCAAGTGTGAATGATTATACAATGCTCAAAGCAGTAGAGAGTCTATCCACTGGTTTGTTACTGTCTTCTCATATATCTTATCCTCTAAGCACTCTAGATGCTTAACAGAGTAATTTAGAAAACATTCAACAATTAAAATATATTTATATATTGGCATATATAAATATATATATTTAATTATATATATAATATATATATAGGCACCTCCCCAAATGAAACCGCAGCTTTTCATAAAGCTAGTTTTAAAACTTATGATGTATAATCAATACACTATCATGTGCTGCAACCAAATCTCTAAGCTAAAGTAGTAAAAAGGCTGGAGAAAGGCCTTTCTGAGACACTTTAGAAAAGAAAACTTCATATTCTTCAAATTGAGAGTGTAAAGATTAGCAAAAGCAATTAAAAGACACAATGTGTGGAGGGTTTAGCATTTTTAGGGTTGCAATATTTACTAAAAAAAAAAAGAGCACAGAAAAGGTAATCAAAACTCAAATCCAATATTTCCTGAGTTGTGGGGGTGGGCAAAGCCCCGGTGGCTTTGCCCTGGAGGGAAGGATTGCACAACCTCTCTGCAGACACTAAGATAAGGAGCAAGCCCTCTGTTAAGGCGACCACAGAAAGAGCCCACAAGCCTCCAGGAGATTTTATGTAGATCTGTTGTGAATGATTGGCTTTGTACCCTTTCCCTCCCAGCCTTGGTGTCCCATAAAAACCCCTGGGTCTCCCTAGTCCCCAGGGTACCCTGTCCCTGGACCCCTTTGCTGGAACCTTGCAATTAAGTTACCTCATGCGGAAATTCTATACGGGGCCCTCTCTCTCTTTTTTCCCGGGCCAGCTAAAAGAGAAGCAACTCACAAGGGCAGGAGCTGGGAATCACTGAGCTGAGAATCACTGAGCTGAGATCACACGAGCTGAAAAATCACTGCTCTGCCTTCTGCTGAGACACTCTCTGACGGCTGAGGAAAGCACTCTTGCTCCTCAAGAAGCTGTCTCTGACAAGATTCCTTTTGGGGTGGCTCTGAGCCTTTCTAGGGTCCTGCTCCCAGGACCCCACCACCAGCCGGAATACTGAGTAGACAGTAGTTCATTTATGGAAATCACATTTGTAGTTGATGGAAAGAAAGGCAGAGTATCTGCTGGACAAGATGTAGCCTTCAGTAGAGCAGAAGCAGTGAAGTCTCTGTCACTCCCATGGAAGAATGCACATCTCTGGCCACACAGCATCCTGCTTCCACTGAACAGAGGGAAGGGTCACTTTTCCACTGGTTAGGATAAAGCACTTCAGCTAAAGTAAGAAACCTAGCTACAGATCAGGGATCAGAAGAGCAGAACTCATCTGACCAACTGCCAGAGGCTGTGGCCCTGCATCACACTGGTGCCAGAGACACCTGCAGGCTGCAGAGGCAGGAGGACACCCCTGAAAAGCAGGTGGCACTGTGCCAGAGGGTACTGAGCACCAGTGAGGAAGCAGAGGTCTTTGAAGGCGAGAGGAAATCCTGTAGAAAGTCATAACTTCTTCATTAAGCAAACTCTCTGGACTGTAAGTTTTTTTGTAAAGGACACTCAGTGAAAATGCTCAGTACCTAATGGAAACAGAAATGTAATCCTGCTACTGATGGTGCTACCCTTACCTTTCCATGAATTTACTTTCCAGAGCCCAGAACAAGTAGGGCTGCTCTGGGCTGATCCATGCTCAGGTCTGTGTGGACTGAGGCACAGATCATCTCTGATGTCCTTGAGGCTAACTGAAGGCTGAAGTCACCCTGTGGGACAGTAGCCTGACCAGCCTGCAGTGGGACAACACAGTATCAAACTCCAGTGATGATTAAACTCAGTTGTGGTCTTGGGGCTGGCCTGGAGATAGTGACTGGCAAGGCAACTTGAAGGCCCGCAATTCAAAGCATGTCTGAGAGCACAATACTAAATAATTGCATATTAGTCAATCTCTTCCTGCCCCCCAAACCCAGCCCTCAAACAGATTTAAGCCCCAGCATGCAGAGTTGATTATCTGCCTTGGTGTAGTACTCTCTAGAAAGGCTAGCTCCGTAAGTGAAAACTTACAGGTTGGAGAAAGAGGTACAGCAGAACACATCTATACCAATTTTTCTCTGAGTTTTTCCTTTGCCAGTTCCATGGCTTGGCATTGACTTGGACAAGCAAAATAAAATTAAATTAAAAAAAAAAAAGGAAAGAAAAATCAATAGCAATAGTACTAAGGAAGCTTTCGCTTATTTGAGTCCACAGATGAATTTTTTTTTATATATTTTTCAACTTTTAAATCATTCTTGTATTTTTAAACCTATTTTTCTGCACTACTTGGTTCTATTAAATAAACCTTCATACAGAACAGAGCAGCACTCCCACTTGAGCAGATATTAATGAATAAGAACGGGTTGCCCTGGCCCTGCCTATGCAAAAAGCTTGAATTATACACATAATTTTCTCATTTTCATGGTCACAAACCTGTCACAGCTTATGTTCCTCTACAGTGCGGGGAGATGTTGCTTTATACTTTTAAGACCAGAATGAAAGGCATAGAACTCAAACATTTACTTCCAATGCACTTCCAAATGCTGCCCTTTTGTGAACTGTTTACAAGCTGCTCAGTAGTAGCTGAAAGACTCCTCTCTAGTCAGAGGAAGTGCAAAAAGATGTTTGCAATGTTTCAGCTCGTAAATGTAGATATGAAGCCACTGACATCCAGGGCAAAAGCCAGTGCTGTCTTTTTTCCATGTAGAGATTTCAAATCCATTCCTATTGGCACTTTTATTATCAGCATGTTATTTCACTGCTAGGACATTGACTTAATTATTTTTTAATAGTTTTGGAGACACTGACAACCAGTTTTGTGCCTCCTGCCATAATAGCTTAAACCCAGATTTTTCTTCCTGAGTCCTCCTGCTTCTCACTATGACTTCTGTGCCGTGTCTGCTGGGATTTCAGGTTTCCAGTCCAGCCTGGCAGGCTGGACAGATGTTCCTTTATGTATCATATGAGGAGTTTTCACCTCCCCAGCTGCTGGAGCGGTTGTGTTCACAGTGAGTGGGGTCTACCCACCTGTGCACATCACTACTATGAGATACATGCAGCCAGCCTATCACCTTTCTAATATTCTCCCCAGCCTCTCTTTATCCTCTTCATATCAGACCTTGCCACTGCTGGTATCATAAAAATGTGTAGCTGTTTGCTGCATAATTCCTCACAAGCTGAAAACAACACAGATAAAATGACCAAGATGCCAACCTATGTCTATTGTCTGCATCTGCACTGATAAATCTCATTTTCTGAAAGCTCCTACGTCTTCCCATTTGAAGGAAACACTTTGCTGTACTTGTGTTTTTATTCTGCACATATCTGGAGTTTTTGCCTTTACCAAGGCACCCCTTCCCCCTACAGCAATCAGTATGCTCAGCAAGGTCTCCGACTATTTTTCTGCATTTCCCAGGGCTACAGCTCATCCATTTTCTTCAGGCTAAGAGAATTGGGAGCTACAGAAAGACAATTTCAAACCCAGCCTTCCACCTGATAAGGTACTGTTGACTTCTTATGGTTAATGATGCTTCTTCTGGCAACAGAGTGGCTCATGCATCTGTCAAAATTCAAAGGAACTATTATCTAGAAACAGTAAGACAGCTGCTTGCCCAGCTACAAAGTTGGGGTTTATTATGAGTAGCTGGGAGCCAGGACCTGGACTTGTCTCACACATGTTGTTCCATCTCTTGCGAAGGGACACAACCTGCCGTAGTGCTAGGCTTTCCAGACATCAGGTCACAGTATGTCCTACTGGCATTGCCATTTGCAGGATCAGATGCTGTTTGAGAATCCACAGCACCTCCATGCCCAGAGGTCTGCCACCATCCTGCTTCCCAGATTCTCCACCATGTTGTAGAGGGAGCACAGGTACCAAACACTTCAGTCTGAGTGGGACACTTCTTTACACAGTTAGCTAATCACTCTGTTGAGACCCAGGGGGAACTTCTTGAAGTCTGAGAGCTGTACTGCAACACAGGCCTTTATTAAGGACTCTGTTAGTTTTACCCAAAAGGCTGAAGAGAAACAAAACATGGAGTGCTCAGCCGCAGGAGCAAGTGGGGGCTGGCTGCACCCTTCCCCTCTGCAATGCCCCCACCTCAGCATTACACCCCATTCAGCTGCTCTCAGTTACCTTTTCCTCAAGCCTCTGCCCTGACATACTTGAAACACCCCACAAAGCTCTGCTTCCTACCTCCCTCACCTTCCCTGCTCATGCTCCTGCTGCAGGTGGCAGAAAAGCAGCCTTGCCAGCCTCTTCCACCCTGGACCAAGTCAGGCACTGCCTCATCTAGAGGCACCTGAAATCACACATGCTTTCCCCACGTCTTTTTCTGCTTTGGGTAGGGTATGGTAACTTTTCAGAAGATAAATCCACAGTACTTCCCACACCTTCCTTCTCACCATCCATTTGCTATTACTCCAGTCTTTTGCCCTCCAGATGCTGCAGCATGGCAGGAAGACGCCTTCTTCACTGTGCTCCCCTTTATACCCATTTTCATCAGTCATTATAAATGAGACTTGTCTCTAAAGCTTACATACCTCTGATCTTGTGGGAGGACTGCTCCATAAAAAAAAAAAACAAACCAAAAACAAACGAAGAAAAAGCCACTTTGACAACTCAAGGGCTTTCTCCCCATTTTTCTCCCCATCTACTGGTTATAGGTAAACACTAAATGAGCAGATTAAATGAACCCTTACCTATTCCAGGCAAACAAGCTGTCTGGAAACACTTAAATTGGCTGCAGAGCCATTTTTATGTAAACCCTGCACACAGACACATCCAGAGACCTTCCCACTGTAGAAGGAAATCAGCTGAGAATGGTCTGAAAGACAGAACTGTGTCAGAACAGCTCATCCATCACACATTTTTTAGAGACACAGATATTCCAGAGGGTATGTAAACCAGTTAAACAGTAAACAATTTTATTTTAGTTAGACTTTTCATCATTACCAATACAAAAATTAAAACCTGTTAACATACTCATGCTTGCCTTAAAGAACACAGTATTCAAAATATTTTTCCTGTTTAAGTAATTAATTAGATACATAGAGCTAGAAACAGAAGTCATCTACACGATCATCTATCCTAAATAGAAAAATGCCCAAAGACAAGAAAATATTGTATAGGTCCCATACAGATCAGTGGGGGTTTTGTGCTGACAAGGGTATGAAATCCTTATCCCACCTTTCTAACCGGTTCTGATGCTGCATGTTAGCCTCATTACTTACATAAAAAACTGTGCTAGGAAACAGAACTATTTAAACATTACATTAATAAGGGTAATAAGGACATGAAACTCAAACTCCTCTGCCTTTCACATGCATGCCTTGTAATTTTGGGTAAGTCATAATTTCTGCTGCAGCTTTTGGGATTTTATTTGCTGCAGTTACTGCACAGTGTGGAGTGGTTTGGTCAGAGCTTAGGGACTGGTGTCTCAGAGGAACACCAAGGCTCTTCTGCTTGTTTCACAGAGGCACTTCCTGACCTTGGGGCTGTCATCTTGCTGCACAACTCTCATATAAAATAAGTATGAGGCTATTTAACGTGCTTGAAAGGCAGAAATAGGAGCCAGTGGGGACTTCCCTGCTGACTTGCACAACCAGGTGCTGTTCAACTGCATTCAAAGGAGGAAAGCAGAACAGAGAACTTGGGGTTGTTAAAAATAAATTGATGGCAGCAGGGTCCAGGACAAGCTGCCTTCAGCCAAGTTTGCATATTAGTTACATCTCCTCTAAGCTATGTTTTCAAAGCCCATGCACTCAAAAAAGTCTGTTCTGCAATAGGGGCTTGAAAACCTGTTTGTCAACAAATAATTAGCTGACAGCTTGAGTTAGTATGTCCCAGAGGCTCAACCTGTCTGTTCTTGCCAGGAGCTCTGCCCAGGCACTGACCACAGGAGGAGGCTTGAAGCTCAACAACCCGGCTGACATTCGCTACATCTAAGCAATTAAAGAGTCAGTTCTATTTAACTTTTTTAAGCTACTGCTGAGTGCTCCGTGCAGTCACCACATTTGTGCCAAACCCAAAATTTTACATCTCCTTTAACCAAATTAAACGAAACAATTTAAATATGCTCAGTTACCAGTTACCATAGCTGTTAAAGACCCCTCTGGTAGACTCTGACCTGTTTGTTTATTAGTAGGACAGTTAAGGACAGAGAAAAACTCTGCTGTGTTTAACATAACTAGGAGTTAAAGAAAATGTTTGCTGTGACTTAAATAAGTGCTGAGATGTAGTACCCAGGTTTACATTGCAGAGGTTGCGAGCCAGAAGCAAGAGGCAGCTGTGACGAGCTGCTAACAGGTACCCATGGAGAAGTCGTCCTCTCAGCACAAGTAGTAAGTAACTGTGATGTTACATAGATTTCACTCCCTTTTCAGCAATTCCTACTTGTGTTTTACAATTTCAGTTTTACTATTACCATTTAATTGCAGATTCTATTAAAAATCATTATCTAAATCATGTTTTAGTTGCCTGCAGTGTGCAGCTCCACTCCATGGACTTCAGCTGGTTTTCTTGCAGGGATACAGCCAAGTGCAAGCAGTGTTTTACAGGCAGGCAATCCCTCTCTCTGCCATATAGAACTGAAAAGCCAACACCTCCCTTGGGAACAAAGCAGCATTACACACCAGGGTCTCCCCCAGCTGTGGAAAACTAGCTCTTTATTTCCCATGCTGGAAGGTTCTAGAGGTTACGTTTCCCCCTTTGGCTTTCGTTCTTGCAGCACTTTGGGTGGGTTAGGTGCAGAGAGCCTCCCGCTGCCATCTTTTTTCTCCAGCAACCACCAGCAACGTCAGAAAGCACTTACAGAACTGTGATACACACAGAGCAATGGTAAACACTGACGGCTTCACAGCACGGAGGTATTAGGAACTGTATGACGCATTTCTTAATAAACGGGTTTCTGGACAAAAAACTTGAGCTAACATTAACATCTTAGGTTCCTCCTGCAGTATTGACTTAAAACTGACAGGGCCTACTCAAGGGACTCTCAGGCCTTGTGGTCTCTTTCTGAAACCAATGGTGCTGGCACAGCCAGAGTCCATCTGCATGGCCCTGGCTGCAAATGCCTCCACATCCTGCACAGGACCACTGGGCAGGGCACTGGGCCACAGCCTTGCTCATGACATTCCTAATGGTAGGAGAGCAATAGTAGGACAATATATTGTTTCCATGGAAGTTATTAAGAAAATAAAAATACTTTAAAAAGAGAAAAAAAATTTAGAGATCAAAAGGGATAAAATATTTCCCATTCCACCAGAAAAATCAGCCATACAAATCATGACCAGCAATAGCAGGCATGTACGAGTTTTTCCTTTTTAAGGAAAGAAACTGTAGAGGGAGGGACAAGTGGGAAGGAATAAAGGGCCGTAAAAAGGAACCAATTTTAATGCACCATTATAATCTTTGAGCATTTTCTCCCTGACAAGCAAATCTGCAGAGCATTTAAGATCCATATGTGACAAAGAGTCAGCCAGAGAGGGAGGAGTGGAAGGAGATGCCACTTGAGCTGGCACATCAGAGGATCTTTAAATAGAAAAGCTTTCAGGGAACTCGGGGTAGGCGCTTACCACACAAAACTTAATTACAGCCATACTCATCTGAAAAAAATATTACAGCCCTCTACTCCCCCCC
>VWYO01001202.1:114040-150144 GCA_013400275.1 Rhadina sibilatrix
TTTTCTGTCTGCAGCAACTGGGTAAAGGGAAGGGGGGAAAGCCACTAAATCGGCATGGGACTCCAATCCTGGAAGCTCCTGGGGGATGATGCTTTGGGGTGGAGCTGCCAGCTCCCTCCGGGACTATGAGTCCCTGAGGAGACATACCTGTTAGTCAGCTCCTCTGCTTCCTCTGGGTCCATGGCCTCCTCCTCCTCCTCCTCTTCTTCTTCCTCCTCCTCCTCTTCTTCCTCTTCTTCTTCATCTCCTATGAAGGACGAGGTCTCAGATGCCCTGTCGCACTCGGCACTACGGGAGCCTTCCATTCCCTTCCCTGCTCAGGCCCTCGCCGGTGATGTTTACCCCCAACCCTGTCCTCCCCAGGGCTGCCTGAAGCAACTGTCATCCCCAGTAGCACTCACTTCTCCTGACTCAGGGCAGTCTTTAAATAGAAGGCAGCAAAGTTACAGCGCAGAGTCGCTGCTGTTCCTACCCTGGCTCCTAGCACCAAGCCAGTGCCAGGACACGTGGCCCTGTGGCCATCTCTCCAGCTGCTCTCCCCCTTCGCCCGCCGCTGCTGCCACAGAGCCGCCCGTACAGCACAGAGGGCAGCCAGGCAGCTGCGGGGAGGAAGGGGGCCAAGCAGACCTTCCCCCAGTCACCTCTAGCAAATCTGGACTGGACGGGACAGATGAAGCAGAAGGAGAGTTTATCTGTGGCCCCAAGAGAAGGCACATTTCACAAGTTCTGCCCTTGAGCTCACCCAGTGCTTCAAGTTCGAGCTGGAAAGGTCAAACAATAACTAGTGGATGAGCTTCCGAAAAACATATTTAATTATTAATATTGTACCGTAAGAGATATCAGATGCACCGTGGTATTTAACCATGCAAAAGAAATATATTTAAACCCTCAATTTATTAATGTGTTAAATCACAGGACACTTAAAACTTCCTATTTGACCAGACTTGAACCAATTATAGTTTAAAGCAAAGACAAACTATACTACCGTGCAGAGTTCAGGTTAAGCCACATTTACACTTTATTATTCTGCATTTTACAAAAAATGCAGTGCTTCTCACAGGCAAAACAGAAATATTTCCAATCAGTACTAGTCAAAATAATGACTTTATTAAAAAAAAATTATAAGAGGAGGAAAAACACTAAACCCCTGATTCTAAGTAAAGAAGTTCAAAGATATTTCAAGTATAAATGACTGTATGCCCAGTGTAACTCTAATGCTTCCAGCTTTTTCATTGTTCTTCAAATAAATAACTGGTTATAAATCAATCAGCAAACTCTTCCTTAAGAGTGCTATAAGTATAGAAACATCCAGCCATGTGCTTCTGACTACGAGCTGCCTCTGCACACTAAATTAAAAATCTCCTGACATTTCAAAACAATATGTACAGGTAAGACCTTTCTGCTCTCTTGATCCACACAGTGACATACACAATTTAAAAGGTGACAATGTAATTTTTTTGAAACGTGTATTTGAAACACATATTAAACTAAATTAAACTCTACATTTCATCATGAGCATAGACAGTGTACACAGCAAAACGTAAAGAATATGAAGTACTCTTAAATTTCATGTGGAAGGCAAGAGCATTGCAAGTCTTCTAGAAATGCTTATAGATGAAAAGTACATACATTGAAAGTTTTGATTCAGTCTTCAGCACAGCAAGAGAAAGGCAAGTACCACAAACCCTTCAACTTATTCCCATCTGTACTTCTCACAAGTGAATTTGACCTGTAAATGGACCAAAATCGCACATTCTTTCATGCTCTTCAGACAAGCATCACACTCAGTAAAATCAAGCGAAATATTTATATTTGAACACACATGGATTACAGAGAACCAGGCAAAAAAAAAAAAAAAAAAAAAAAAAACCAAAAAAAAAAAACAAAAAAAAAAAAAAAAAAAAAAAAAAAAAAAAAAAAAAAAAAAAAAAAAAAAAAAAAAACACAAAACAAAACAAAACAAAACCAACAAAAAAACCCCCAACAAAACCCAAACAAAAAAACAAATTACAAAATACAGGACAACCAGTAGCAAGTACAGTACAACAAATCAAGAGTGACATTCTCTGATGGATTTAAATTTAACATCAAATATACTGTGAATCAAGTCCAGTAACCCAAGTTCAAGTAAAGCACTAGTTCCAAATAAATGTTTGGAATTCACAAATTAACATATTCACAAATGCTAACTTCAGGTTTTATACAAATCATCTTACATCCTTTTATTATCACCCTGCAACGCGAGTTTTAAAATTGATTTATATTGATTTCTTTGTGACAGATTTTAAAAAAATAACACCTTATACTGTCAACACATCTAAAGGTACTGAGAATTCACTTACACATTCACATTTCAGGACAAGTAAGAGCAAGAGCTAGAAGAGAAACTTTAAGTTTCACAATGTATAGCCTATGCCAGTTCTGCATTACCATCACCAAATGTGAAGCCCTTGCCAATGTTTGGTCCTACTGTGCACCTCTGAGCCTGTTAATTTAGTCCTGAAGGACTAAGGTGAGTTCTTAAAATCCTAGAGAAGACACTAGTGGTTTCTGACACATGAAATGAGAAAAGACAAGAAAACCCAATGCCAAAAAGAATAGTCAAGAATAGTGATTAAAAAAAATAAATAAAAGTGCTGAACTGAAGTTTCATTTCAAGGCAATAATAAATCCCAGAGAAGACAGCATCTTGCACACGCATTGAAACCTTGGTGAGTTGTGAAAAATACCTTTTACCATAGAGCTCTCAGAAAAAACTATTCTTGCTAGGATATATGTCAAGGGATAAGTAGGTGAAAGTTTTTATTTTGAAGCTGAGGAAAGGTGAAAACTTTACCTTAACAATAAAATTTATGATAGCCATTAGTGAATTTTTCACTCTGGATACCTGCCCAGAGTAGATGAAAACCCAGGTCATTAAATCTAACAACTTCAGACTATGCAGAACTGAATCCAAAGTTAAAGTCCAGCTCCTACCCACTCTCCACAAACCATTTATTTTGTGCTATTATATCTGAAGTTTTCTGACAAAAGTTGCAGTGCACTATTTAACAAATATGCCATCAACAGGCTTGTTCCAAAAAAACTGGGGAAAACTGCCATCTAGAATTTCTGGTTAGAGACATGGCTTATCAGAAGGACATAAACTTGAGAAAAAATACAAAAGGATTCTTTTGAAAAACCCAGGCCATTGTGGTTACAGATCTTAACTTGTATTAAAAGTACCACTGAATTGGTAGGGCAATTTTTATAGAGTACCTCAGAGATAACACAATTTTTAAACTAACCTTTTAAAAACAGTTAGGAAGAAGTGGTTTCAAACAAGAAGCATAATTTAAGGTGTAGGAAATGTTGACACACTAGGTGATGCAATACAAACTCGTAAGAAAGTGTTATGCCTTTTATAAAGCTCTGTTTCTCACATTCAGCTCACTTAAAAAATATTTTTACCAGCTTTAAACATTTTTGTCACTTATATATCCTAGGTTGGGAAAGTTTTAAATTTTCTAGACAAAGGTATAGCCAATATCTTTTTTAAGAAGATACAGTCAACACTCTCTTTTCCCAGAACCTACATAGAACTTGCAGAGCATCTTCGAATCCAGGCATCATCCTGTCCCAAAATCTTATGCTTCAATTTTACATAAAGTGAATCAAAGTGAATGTTTCACTGACACCCAAGTCTACCATCTACAGGGAAAGGGCAGTGAGGGTGAACATATGCAAGGCGGAAGAACATTTCAGTGGAGCGCTACAGTCATATTAAAACTGAAAGACAGTTTAAATTGCAGAAGGAAAGTCAATTGCAGACACAAGGCAAAATTCTACATAGACTGGACTGTGACAAAGTGTGTAGAAACTGATCTCACATCAGGCATACAGCTTACAGTGCTTAGAACTTCTAAATAAACTAGAACTTAAAAGTTTGCACAAGAAGACGTAATGCTTTGTATTTTACAGTTATAAGGGTTTTCATGATCTTGTTAGAGAATGTAATAAATCAAACATCTGCGTATTTACAGATGTACTGCACACTAGCCATGATAGATCTTGATGAATTGCAACATCGGTCTCACCTCATGGGACATTTCCCAGTCTACTTAATTATAGGAAATATTTTTAATATGCAGTACAAAATAACATAAATTGGAAAAATAACCCGTATCTTCTATATATAAACTTCATTTCACTGGACACCATATAAAATATTAAACTTAAAAAAATGGAAGTACGAATTTGCTATCAGTGGTAAATACAGTCTTAAAAATTAATTGGTCTACAATACATGAAATATATATGAGAGACACAAATTGTGCTATAGGAGGTCTAAGAGAAGGTTTGCCATTTTTTTGGAAGAGCTGTAATTTTCAATATTACTTATTTAGATTCAATTTACAGTGGCTGACCAATTCAGAAAAATTTACATAAAAGAGAAGCCCAGCTTATTTTAGCACTGATTTTATTTTGATTTGGTCTTTTTCTCCACAAGAGACATCACTACTACTTCAAATATGTAAAAGGAAGCACTAAAATTTTTCCTTTCTATTCTGTGTGAATGTGAAGCATTTATGTGCATTGAATTGAGCTTTTTACTTCAACTCCTCCATAGTACAACTGTTGCTTGAAAATTCCAGTTTAGATCATAGTTCTTGATATTCAGAGTACTACCAACCATAATCTAGCTTCATTTTCATAAACAGTTGCTTGTTATTTGAAGGAAAAATGAAATAAATTTGGAAAGTGCTAAGTTGAACAGAAGTGCTTACTGCAATTAAGCAGATGTGAAGCACAGACTCTCGGTTCATCAAGAAGCTGGTAGTGCACAGTGCCTTGAGGATGTAGTCAGATTTGCACATGGTTTAACCTTGAATGTCTGTATTTCATAGTTAAATCCGTCTGAATTAATGGTTACACAGATCACGCAAGAAACAAGTCAGTATATCCCCATACTTAAAATAAGTGTATTCTTCTTGTTTGCTTTGAGTTTCCTCTAGAAGAAGTCAATAATGCAAGCATTTTCAGAAAGCACATATTTGAATGAACAGCTGTATTAACAAATACCAATAATAAAATATGCCACATCCTTATAAACATTTCCTTAACAAAAGTTTACAGAGAAAAACAGGTCACAAAAACCATAGGGTAAGTGCCTCCTGATTTTGACACTGTTCTTTATTTCAGCAGGATCCAAAAAAAAAAAAGGAAAATGAAAGAAGCTAGTTATCTTTTCTGTTTGGCTGCCTTTAAAGGTAATATACAGTTCAGGTCTTTCTTGTCTTGTAATAATCGCCAAGCCTGAGGAAAAAAACCACAATGTTTTTAAAAAAGGACTATATAAACTTTGCCATTAAAACTTAAATACCATTATAAGCAATAAGCATCACAGTTCCATAAAATTAGGGTTAATTTTTTTCCCTTCTTGAAAAGAAAGTTTGTGGGTTGATATTTTTTTTGATTCATTTGTTTTTGGGATTTTTTAAGGGAAGCAAAATCCCAAAAACATGAACTAAAAAAATGAACTAAAATGCAATGAACTAATAAGGAAGGTAAAGCCTTTCAAGAACAGATTGGATTTTTGGAGACAGAGGCGTTAACAATATTCAACAATATTTAACAATATTTAACTATTTAATAGTTAACAAGCATTGTTAAATATTGCTACTCTAAGTAAGAGCATTGGTACTCTAATTGCAAAATAATTGTCTCAAATTCACACATGTCAAAGTCCCCAATTAATGATGTTACGTGCTGTCATTTCCAGAACTTAGTTGTGTCTCTAAAATAGGTTATTTCAACTTTCTTCTATGTTTTAGTGTGAGTTTCAGGACATCTGTTATGCCATGAGCCTGCAAAGAACTGCAGTGACCCTACCGTGTTTATACAGAAGTCATTTACACTCCAATGTGTAATGAAAACCACAAGAAAAACAATTCTCTCAAGGAGAAAACAGATTGCTTAAGCTTCTTAAAAATAGTGCAGGATATTAAAAAGTACTTGCACTTTTAGAGCAACTGTAATTCTTACAGTATCTGGTAAAAGAGGACATTTTTTCAGGGCTGTATCGCTCTAGTATATTGCCCCCAGACAGCTAGGATCAAACATCTGCTTTTACATTTTTCAGAAAACCACAGAGGTTTGAAACAAATTCTATTAACTGAAAATTCTGAAAAGAGAAGTTCACTCTGATTTCACAGTACCACAAGAGTCCAAAATACTTTGTAAATGTGACTTTAGCAGATTCACAAAATCAACTATTTTATGTACAAGTACGTGAACAATTCAGTATTTTGTACGCTAACATGGTTAAATAAAAGAAAAACTAATGAACATTTCTGAATTTCAGAATTACAAAGAAAATGTTATCCTTTTCTGACTAAAGTGTCTCTTATAGCATTTGCTGTATTACAAGTATCTGGCACTGAATTACTTTTTGCTGGAGAAGTCTTCAAGGTACTTGAAGACTTATAAACACAAACCTCCAAGAACAGCTTAATAAGGGAGTCTTAACTGGTTAAAGCTGCAAGCCAGTTTTACGCACTAATCCCTAGTCATAACTACATAAAAAAATAGTCAGAGATCTCAGAAAACTAGAATTTGAGTTACAATTCCAATGCAATGCCTATAATAGGAGACTAACACAAAAGAGAGTTGGTAGCAAAAATTTTCAGAAAAAGTATGTTTAATCAAGGTCTAAAGTTTTCCTTTTTTCAAAGTGTCCTCTCCCCTCCTGACTGGGACAGTGAAAGTTCCTGTTTGAACTATTCATGTTCTACAATTTTAAGTGTGTTCTCCCTAAAGAAAAGTACCATCTAAGTAAGTTATCCAAAATCAGAAAACCTCTATTATTTTGGTGGTGATATTTATTAAAAAGAGGCACATTAAGAAGTATAAAATATTATCTATTACCAGTTAAATTCATGTAGGAATAAATAATGGATGAAAACAGTTATACCATTGTTAGAATTTTACACACACAAGAAAATCTAAGAGAAAGGGTTTTTACTATTTTGAGTACCCATTTCAGTGTAAACCTGAAGTTTAATGGCAGACATTAATGAATACTCTTAAGAAATTATTTATCCACATTTTTTAAAAACACACGTTTTTATTACTTATAGTACAAAGTATAAGAACATCAGAAACAGGCAGGTTTAATGACTAGCATTTTCAAGATAGTATAACTATCTTGAAAAACAAAGTGACTGAAAAATTACAAGATGTATTTTTTACCTGTGCAAATTCACCTCTGATCATATCATACTTCTGTTTCTCATGTACTGCTCTAGCAGTATTTGTCCCATCAAAGGGCTCTGCAAGATCAAAAAACAAACACAAAAACTGTTAAGAAAATCTAGAGTTAGGTTGTCTCTACTGACCAAGTAGGGTCAAGCACATAACTGCTTACCCAAAGTGTTTTAAATAGTCAATTCCTCTTTGGTTATCAAGCTTAATTTCTACGTAACATTTATCAAAAAAAACCACAAACGAAAAGTAAATTAAAACAACCCTCCCACAAGAACAAAAAAAAAAAAAAAAAAAAAAAAAAAAAAAAAAAAAAAAAAAAAAAAAAAAAAAAAAACCAAAAAAAAAAAAAAAACAAAAAAAAAAAACAACNAAAAAAACAAAAAACAAACACCAAAACCAAAAAAAAAACACAAAAAAACAACCCAAGACAACCCAAGACAAAACAAACAATCCAATAAAAAGAAAAAAAGAAAACAAACGGAAAAAAAGCCCCCAGTGCTGAATTCACTGAATGCCCTGAATGGAAAACATCATCAGGGAGTTTGCAGATGACACAAAGCTGAGCAGTGCAGTTGACACTATAGGACAGGATGCCATCCAGAGGCATATGGACAAACCTGTGCAGTGGGCCCAGGAGGATCTCATGAAAGTTCAACAAGTGCAAGGTGCTGCACCTGGGTCAGGACAATCCCAGACATGATTACAGACTGGGAGAAGTCATTGAGAGCAGCCCTGCCCAGAAGGGCCTGGGGGTGCTGCAGGGTGAGAGGCTGGACATGACCCAGCCATGGGCACTCACAGCCCAGAGAGCCAAACGTGTCCTGGGCTGCATCCAGAGCAGGGTGGGCAGCAGGGCCAGGGAGGGGATTCTGCCCCTCTGCTCTGCTCTGCTGAGAGCCCACCTGCAGTGCTGCATCAGCTCTGGGTCCCAGCACAGGAAGGACATGGACCTGCTGGAGTGAGGTCAGAGGAGGCCACAAAGATGGTCAGAGGGATGGAGCACCTCTCCTAAGAGGATAGACTGAGAGAGCTAGGGTTGCTCAATATGGAGACAAGGCTCTGGGAGAGATCTCATACCACCTTCCAGTATGTAAAAGTGGCCTACAAGAGAGATGGAGAGAGACTTTTCACAAGAGCACGTGGACCAGGTGGAAAGGCTTTAAACCAAAAGGGCAAGCTTAAGACTAGATATTAGAAAGAAATTCTTTACTGTGAAGGTGGTGAGGCACTGGAAGAGGTTGCCCTGAAAAGCTGTGGATGCCCCATCTCTGGAAGTGCTCAAGACCTGGTCGATGGGGCCCTGAGAAAACTGGTCTAATGAAAGATATCCCTGTTCATGGCAGGGGAGTTGGAAAGAGATGATACTTAAAGTCCCTTCCAACCTAAACTAGTCTATGATTCAATGAATGCTCTAATGATATTAACTCAAGTAATTATTATCTGTTGAAGCATACTATGATTGCATAAATTTACGCAGTAGCAATTATCTGCTACAGCTCAAAAGTCTGTGATAACTTATCAGACTATGATTTTGCATATTGAAGTATTTTGAAACTTCTTACACGTGAGACCTGGAACTATTCACCTTAGATTCATCTCATTCAATAGTTTTTCAGTGAAATACTGAGAATATAGCAAAATATTTACTATAACTTTTTATATAAGGCCTATCAACTGCTGTAAAATATATTTTTACACTTCATACCTATTCTGCAATATTTGTTCATAAGTTAACCATTTGGGGGTTCTACTTTCTAACTAACTACAAATTAATGCAATGTTCCTCCCCTTTCTTATCCTAATTTAATTAATAGTTTGGAACTTTCTAAATTGCAAGATTTAAAAAGTACTTCTTGCTACTGATAAGGTTGTCAACATTAAACCAATTGATAATAAAAAATTATGATGCATAGACTGTGCATTACAGTGTGCTACAAAACAGATTTTATAGTCTTTTCTTCCTTAGTAGAGAACCCCTTAAGTAACATTGTGTATTTCATACTGGTACAATGTATGCAAGTCCTCAAGGACCACAGAACCACAGAAGTATTTGTTAGATCAGGTAGATTTTTTTTCTCTAGTTAGTTATGAATTACTTTTATTCAGATAGTGATGTATAGTAAAATAAAGCATAACACAGACACCAGAAGGACTTGTGCCTTTATGGTGACTGGAATTTCAAGTTTGGTACATGCTCCATGGCTTTAGGTTTTTACTTTTGCTACCTATTTAAATTCATTAAGAAATTTTTTCATGCCATAAATGTTATATTTAGCAGTTTTCTAAAAGGATTCTCTTCAAACTACCTAGTTTTCAGTGGACAGTTGCAGGCAGATTTCTTTTATTTTAGAATGCATCATACTTTCAGTTTAGAACAAAAACTGGCAACCAAATAAAACATACTCTAATGTCAGTCCTATTATTTGAAAGAGTGATCTGGTATAATTAAGAATTCCACGTCCCTTACTATGTGAACAAATACAGCTTTCATTTGTGTATGATAAGTGTGATGGTAACTGCTTCTTTCATGCTAGGACCTTTATGTTCAATCAGGTTATACCTACATTTTAAAGCAACAAGGCCTGAACTGTACAGTTTTCTGAAACCATCAGTGCAAAGAAGGCACTCCAGTACAAAAGTTAACTCACATCTTCCCTTTAATCTTCCTGCATATTTACTGGTTTTCAAAAGACAAACTGGTTCTCTGAAGCACATTAAGAATAATTTTAAAATCAGCTGCTCTTTACACCTCTACATCTTCTAACTATCAAGACAGTAAGAGTTTATTTATAAGTTATTTTGTTCACACAGACAGATGAGAATATTAAAAGAAAAAAGTAACACAGCTTTAATACTGATGCTTGAGGGAAAGGCTAAAGGGAATAATTTTTCCAAATAAAAATACAAGATATCACATAACTTCAGAACTGCTGCTAACCAAGACCTGAAGAATTATTTTTTGAATTGTTTTTAGCATGTGGATCTGAAATACAAATATTAATCAGGTGAAGCTTGGATGGCTTCTGATTTGATTTCCCTAAATGATTATCAATGTAATTATCTCATAAAATTGCCACATTTCTAGCTTTTCCTTTTTCAGCAGGAGAGTATTTGACAAGACACAGACAAGATTTAAACAGAAACTAGAATAGTTGCTAGCCATATAGAACTTCTGACAAGGATTGTTCAAAATATTATCTAAAAGCAGGGCTCTCTTTATCCCCATCATGGTAAAAGCCTATCATATTTTAAAGTGTCTGTAAAGAGCATCTCTGCTATATCTGTTTCTCTAGCAGCAGAAATATATGCAAGAATCAGCCTTAAGGCCCCTAACAATTAAAACAGAACACAGTTTTTCTTGAGCTAATCTAAATACAATACTACAGTACATGCAGAATTGTGTAAACTTGCAGGTACGGACTTGTGTAATCTATCAACAAATATATTCTAGATATTTAAAAATATATGCAATAGTACCAATTATTGAAATTTTATTCTGCGAACAGGAAAATTTGACAAAGACATGGAAAACAGGATATATTGGCATTTTTATCTAACTTTTGAAATCTTCCTCTCAAGTACACAGAAATTTATCTACATACTTTGTTAACCTAGTTCAGCTTAACAACTGTTATAAACATGAAGTGTACTTTGACTAAAAGTAGATTTTATTTTTCCCTCCTAAAGTAGAAGTAAACACTTGGTATATAAAGCTAAACTCACTAAATCTTGAACCAAAGAAGAAATCAGATACGTCATTTACAGATAATTTTGCCTTTTTTAATAGTTCAAACAAAAACACATTAAGAAAAAGTTGTATGTAATCAAGACCATTAAATGCAAAATCTAGACTGTCTATTTTGTAGGCTGATGTTCATTCTATTTTACAGTCTGGCAGAAAGATAACCTAATTATTCAACCACTTTGTAATGTCATAAAATATTTGAGAGCTTGAAACACACAGCCCCCTGCAACACAGTGGGTCAGCATCACGTGACAGCTGCAAACAGAGCTGCCCAGCATTCCCACCTCCCACACTCAGACCAGAGCCTTGGCAATGCCTCACTACGCTATTCTGAATCATTTCAGCTGTGCAGATACTCTAATCCTCACATTTCTCAACTCTAAGACTACAGAGTACAGTCCAACCATATTTCAGTGTGTTCTTTTTCTCCTGTAACTGTTGATTTTTCTGCCAAAGGGTCAAATAAAGAACAGGAATCCCATCATGTAGCTTTACATTGACATTCATGTGACTATGGCCAAGTTGGTGAGCTCTGGGCCACGGAACAACCAAGTTCACCAGCAGGTGAAGGTGATTGAAAATGATTCTCTGCACAGAGCAGCACAAATGCAGCAAAGTGCATTCATACGCCAACCCTAAACCTCATCAGTCTTGAAGAATGTCTGTTCAGCCACAGGACTTCTGCCTTATTCTCCTCACCCCCCCCACCCAGTAAAGTCTTCTCAGTGTCTAACAACTTTTCCCATACTGTTTGTGCAAGTTATATTCCTATTTCATCCTGAGACTTCAGCCCTTGATATCCTCATCCTAACAGCCTCCATTAATTTGCAGCCAGGGCCCAGGCCATCTCTCCCTTTGTGACAACTGTTTCCAGCTATACAGCAACTCTGTCCTTTCCTTACTTCTCATTCTCCTAACACCTTGATTCTTCTCTTGGTCTATCACCTTCTCCTTCCTTAGTGCAGGTGTCATCTCCTATGTATGCTTACCTGCTCCTTTTCTCCATGTACATTCCCCATGGCAGCTGAAAGGTGTCACTAGCACATGAATCAGGTTGCCTGTGTAGTGCTCTTACTCAGTTCTGCACTGAGACAGCTGAGACCTGCAACTCCAACAGGTACCCTGGGTTTACCTTCCAGTTCTGGAAGGCAGCATGTAGTCTCTGCACGAAGTCTACATTCACTAGCCAGCCAAAAATAGTACCAACAAGGGGATCAACATAAAAATAACCTGGTCACTGCAATGCCAGAGCATTTCTAGAACAAACAATATTCTTCGAGAATAACCTCAGTATGTGCCTGCTGTGTTTTTTCAGAAGTTCAAACGTGGCAAAACTGACAACTATTTTTGTTAAGCAGAAAAACACACACTACTGGCATAAAGGCCATTCCTTATCAAAGTCCTAAGCCCTATTCCAAAAGTAACAGGGCGATGAGTGCTCTTGAAGAAAAGGTCAGGAGTACTATTTTTAAACACTTCAGAACTTAAAGCTTCCTTCTCAAATGTTTTTGATGGGACTGTTTACAAACTATTTACATTGGTTAAACTTCATTCTCTATATAATGCAATATATTTCTCAAAACATAGCCAAGGTAAAGTCTAACTGATAGATATATTCACTTAATTCCTTAACAGTCAAAAATTATAACACAGCTTCACATTTTACCTTCTACACAAATATATTTGTTTCTCCATTCAATACCATCAGGTCTTGCAAGAGCCTTGGCCTCACGAACTGAAATAATTTGATGGCTCCAACTAAAGAAAAGGAAAACAATTAGCAAAAAATGTTAACTCTTAGTTCTAAATTCAAAGTATACATCAAAAAAATGGTCAGATTGTAATGTCATAAGCCTGGATAACACAGTATTTTATAATAATGAGTAATTTAGTTTAACATCATGGGTAGGAAACAAGAAAATTTTTCTACCAACAGAAGTTCAAGTACAAAAAAGCATCTCCAAAACAGAGCATTACAGGTATCCATGAGTAACACATATTCACAATGGAATTTTTTTAACTAACAACGTCAAACTTTGCATTGTCACCTACATTTATTTTTAAGTTCAAAATAAATTACAGAGTCAAATCTTTCAGAAATTTCTGTAGGAAAAAAGAAGAATGTAAAGAGTAAGTGCAGACAAGTCACATACTGCATTCCATAAACAATACTCAGTAGTATAAAGACATGTAGAAATAACTTGCTCTTCCTTGTGCAAGGAATCAATTACTAGAAAGTTTCAACATATATAGGTCTTCCTTGTGCAAGGAATCAATTACTAGAAAGTTTCAACATTTTATATATACTGACTTTTAGATCTGCAAGTACAACAACTCTCTACCACTTTCTGCAGGCAGCTTTACAACAAAACAATTACCACATTTAAAAGGAACAGTACACAGATTATAGGCCAGTCTTTATGATGTGCCACCATCTTTATGATGCTTGGCACAACAATATGCCAAACATAATGGAAGCCAAAAATAACTACTTCCAGTTTTATGTTCTTTTCTACCCAGCCACCTTTCAGCTGCTCTTAACTAAAGAGCGCTATTCTGTGTGCCATCATGTGCCACATCCAAGACAGTCAGGGGACTGGTCCCAGCCAGCAGGGGTTTCTGAAAGGCACATCCTGAACTGACCAAGCTGATCTCCTTCTGTGACAACATAGATATGGGAAGGGCTGTGGATGTAGTCTGTATGGACCTTAGTAAAGCCTTTGATACCATCTCCCACAGCATTATCCTGGAGAAACCAGCTGCTCCAGGCTTGGGCAGGTGGACTGTTCATGATTTAAAAACCACCTGGATGCTGGGCCCAAGTGATGATGAGTGGAGTTACATCCAGCTGGTGTTCAGTCACCAGTGCTGCTCCCCAGGGCTCAGTACTGGGGCCAGTCCTGTTTAATTTCTTTATCAGTGATCTGAATGAGGGGATCAGGTGCAGCCTCAGGCAGTTTGCAGGTGACACCAGTCAGGGTGGGAGTGCTGATGTGCTGGAGGGCAGGAAGGCTCTGCAGAGGGATCTGGACAGACTGTTGTAACTCCATAAAGTCAACAATGATAAGACAGCTAAAAATCTGTGACTGTAATTCTACAAATTATCTTGAATACAACTCATAATTAAGCCTCCAATGGAAATCAGTTGTTTGAATAACTGTATTTCCACAGAACACATACCTTTAACAACATGAATAGGGCTTATTTTTAAAGAATGCAGGACACAGCACATGAAGAGATATAACTCAGTGCAGATATTTAGCTTTCTCTTGACATACTCTTTAGAAAATTAGTAATGATGGTGATCTTTTCTAGCATTCAATGTAAACTAAAGCCTCCATGATGGGTTCATCATCCTTCCTCTCCTTAATTCCCAGAGTAGACTACATTTGTGATAAACAGATACTGTGAAGCATCAAATACTTTCTCATCATGTCTTTTAACAATCAACCATCAACACAGGCTTAATTCAGGCAAATTGCTCAAAAAAACCTCAAACACACACAAAAAGAGAAAACCTCTGTGCTTAGAGCTTCAAACAAGCTTAAACTGCAGCTCAAGAACACTGGTTGTGAGCAGAAGCTTACAGTTGCTTTTTTTAAAAGCTTACTTAAAAATCAGAGATCCAGGCCAGTGGCAGGGAGGGAAGGNGGAAAGGATGGGGGGAGGAAAGGAGGGAGGGAGGGAGGAAAGGAGGAAAGGAGGAAAGGAGGTATGCAAAGAAGTATTTGATCTGTGTGTGGTTTAACCAGGCAGTACTGTTTCACTTGAAACAGTAATTCTTCTCTTGAATTCTTTTTTTCCTAGGCTATACTTGATCCCTCAGCAAAAAATAAATGCATTTATAATACACCGGTTAAGCAAAAAGCAACAAAAAGTGGCTGTTTCTTGCTGTTTAAAAAGCCTTTTGTTTAAATTTGAAACTTAAAAGCCTTTTATTTAAAATTGAAATTTAAATTTGAAAAAAACTCTTTTATCTGACAATCTTAGAGAACTGTATTGGTACTAAGATTATACTGAATTAGAAATTAATTATGAATAGCAAATTATTTGTGTGTCAATTTTAGCCAGGTAGAATAACTTCATTGTTGCCGACATAAAGCAGATATTCCCCCAGCACACATTTCCAATCCATAAATTAACAATGCCATTTAAACAGCTATTTCAATTATCAGTTATTTCTGTTATCACTGACTGCACTAGGTAGGTGATCTCAATGGCAAAGGCAAGTATTTGAAAGGAGACTAGATATTTTCAGGTGTGTGTATGACTACAGTACAAACAGAATAAAAAGTTTATCTTTTCCAAAGCATTCTTACAAATCAAAGCCACTTGTATAAACACAGTAAGATGGGTACAAGTTGCAAACATATTTAACTCAACATAGTATTAAAAATGATCCCTTTATTACCTAACCAATTCTACCGTGAAAAGAGCTGCAAGCAGCTTCTTGCTGAAATTTTATATTTTGTCGTTAGAACGTAAGCAAGCTTTTACCATGTCCACCATATACAAATCAGTGAATGATCTTAAACAACTGCTACTTAACCTGCAATGGTAAATTTAAGGGAAGTAATCACAAAGCAGTAAATTCAAGGGAGCAACACCTTGCTTCAAGGTCTCACTTTGTAAGGAGACAGCCAAGTGAAAACCTGCTGCCTTCACTCACAGTTGCAGAACTGAAATCAGACACCTCCTTCAGAGGGGCTGGTAAACATGTTTCCAAATACTTGCATTGGAGAACATCTACGATTTTTTCTTGATCATATTCACTACTTACTCAGTGGACAATTTTAAATAGTTAAAAGTTAAAATGATTCATAACCATAGCCAGCTGTATTATAAGAAACATTACACAGACTTGAACTCTTACAGCAAGATAATTATACAACCATAAAGGCAAAACAAGCTTTGCCATATATGGTGTGTAATTCCAATGCATGCTGCAATTTCCAAATCACATTTCTTTGGGGACAGGGATGAAGGGTTTTAAAACTTATCTCTTATGGACACACTGAAAACCCTATAGTAGGACTGTGGAAAAGGTATAAGTACATGGCAATAAACAATTTTCTGAAACATGGTATGATCTAAATAAACAAAAGAGTTTAAAAGCAAAAGAGAAAATAAACATAGCACAAGGAGTTATGTATGACTGCACAGGATGCAAAGCTCCTATTTCTTCCTTTACTATATTATTTAAGCTTATTCTGCCCTACATCAAGTAAAACAAATCACAGATTTTAACTGAAATAACTAATGGCCTTTGCTAGAGTGAGGGAGAAGTTTAAAACAATATATCTCCACCTTCTCTTATCTTCCTGACCATTACATGTGAGATAGATCAGTAGTTAAACATTCTAGGTAGGTGGCTTCAATGATTTATTCTGTTCAAAATTATGACCTTTGCACATGATCTCCTCACTCCTGATTGCATGCTGTTCATTGAGCAAAACACTCCTGTGTATCAAACCTGGCAGCGCATCTTACTCTACAGACAGGAGCCTATAAAAATTACTTCTCCAAAAATTGAAGTCACACTCTCTGTAGCCATCTTTTCATCAAACAAGTGACAGTCCAACAGGGACAGTTCGGTGGCCCAGTACAGATTATATAAATACAGCCTAATTTAACAGTCAGTGTCTGAAATAGAACCTCAAAATTTTGGTGCATAAAGACAGTAGAAAATACTTCACAGGGAAAACAAAACAGTGAAAAAACTACTTATTAGAGCAAAGAAAATATTCAACACATTCTAACACTTCTTCCATGAAAAGCAGAACTAAGAGAACCCTGTGTTGTGTGCAAGTTGAACACAAGCCAGCCAGGAGGGCCATCCGTGTCCTGGGGGCATCAGGGACAGCATCGCCAGCCAGGCAAGGGAGGGGATTGTCCTGCTCTGCTCTGCTATGGGGCAATCTCACCTCCAGTGCTGGGAGCAGTTCTGAGTGTCACAATATAAGAGAGATGTTTTGCTATTTGAGAGCATCCAAAGGAGGGCAATGAAGATGGTGAAAGGCCTTAAGGGGAAACTGTATCAGGAGTGGCTGTGGTCACTTGGTCTGTTCAGTCTAGAGAAAAAGAGATAGGGGAGACCTCACTGCAGTCTGCAACTTCCTGATGACATGTAGAGTAGGGGCAGACACTGATCTCTTCACTCTCATAACAGGACCTAAGGTAACAGCATGAAGTTGAGTCAGGGGATGTTTAGTTTGGATATTAGGAAAGTATTTTTTACCCAGAGAGGGGTTGGGCACTGGAACAGGCTCCCTAGAGAAGTCGTCACAGCAGCTGACAGAGTTCAAGAAGTGTCTGGACATTGCTCTCAGGGACATTGTGTGAACCTTAGGGATGATCCCATGCAGGGCCAGGAGCTGGACTTCCATTATCCTGATAGGTCCCTTCCAACCAAGCATACTCTATGACTGTGTATATAATACGTATTTAATTATCACCCTCATTCTCATTTGTACTGTTGCTTCCATCAGCAACTTCATAGCAAAGATAACAGATCCTGTGGCTAGCATAAGACTACTTTTACTTTCACTGGTTGGCTATCAGACACACAAAACCTTTTAGGCACCATGTTCATGCTCCTCCTTATGCACTAATTTGCCTTCTGCAGTCAATGAGACTATATGGAATTTTACTATCAACCCTATTCCTTTCAAACAGGATTTATAGTTGTCAGGGATACACAGGTAAACAGTAGAGTTTTATTTCCATAGCAGAAAGAGTTAAAAATAATATAGGCTGCAGCATTAAGTCCATCATTTCCTCAAATGACTTCTCAGCAATTTAGCAGCATTTTCAACACAGGAATTCTAATGGCTGTTTTTACTGGTTTTTTTTTTTTTNTTTTTTTTTTTTGTGGGGGGGGGGTTTTTTTTTTTTTTTTTTTTTTTTTAACAGACTATCACAAGTGAAATGCTTAACTGCTTAACAGATACTGAACACTAGAAGAACACACCAGGTATTCTTTATATTCAGTTGTTTTTGAAACATTTTCATCCCTTGACTATTGACTTTTTCAAGCTTTGTTTCACCCAGAAGGTCCTCTGTGTGTCTATGAATAAATCTAGGTAGTACTTTTTTCCTGATTTTTAATCATCACAAAAACAGTATTTAGGTATTGCCATCAGCTCACACACTGCTATTGCAGAATTTTTGGTTTGCATATGTCGTAGCATATCTGTCTAATAGCAAACAAAAATGAGGTCATTCTGGACCACCCACCAACTTAGGCCAAAATCTAGTCTTGACTATGCTCACAAGCACCCAAACCCAGAAAAGTCAAATTAGGTATTTTTCCCGACAAAATAATCTCTGCTACTTTGCACAGACAAACCATAAAATTCCTCAGTGGAAAAGACATCATTGAAAGACAATCTCTTACATGAAAATCTCTCAGTCAGGCTTAAGCAGGAACAAAATAGAGTTGGTTCATGCATTATTACAGGCTATAGGGACTTAGCTTAAATATTTCACATGTGATGCACACCCTAGAAATGCTTTAATGATTTTATGCTCTTTCGCTTCATATATTAAAATAAATTATGAACATTTCCGAAATTATGAGTATCCAATTGTATGTTTTGTTCTCCTTCCAAGAATGGAGATGATGCACATAAACAAGACAGCAACATTTATGAAACAACTGCCTCAGAGGTGATTTATAAGATCTTTAAGCTGATTGAGACACAACCATTTGGTATTTTATATGAACAAGTATTTTTTTCTAAGAAATTTGGAAATACATGAGTAACAATTTGACAAAACGGTTGTAACTTAAGGCTTTCTCAGATGCCCTCACAACTTAAGCTCTTCCTCTTGTATAAGGAAGTCCAGATGCCAAAATTAAACTCAGATTCTAGCAAACCAATAATGTGAGTGAAACCACTATACCTGGGAGAATTCCTCACTAGGTGAGGCCTATACAGATGTATATTCTGGTCAAAATAAGGAGCTATCTGGCCAGTTACCTCCATTGATTCAGTGTAACAAAAGACAAGCCCAGCCCTTAACTTAAGGTCCAAATAATTCGTATTAAGTTGACACCTTAAATGACAGCTCAGAACAGATCTTTCTCACACAAGAGTAGGCAGTTATAGAATAGTGTAACTGTATAACAAAACCCAGCAATTTTTAAAGACAAAGCTCTCTAACTTTTGGCAGATATTTTACAGGAAAGAATGCCTAGCTAAGCAGAAATATCAGAAATTTTACCGGCGTTCCTGTTATCATTTAGCCTTTCCACTCATTTCTTCTCTCTCAGCACTCCTGCATTGCTGCTTTTCTTTCTTTCAAGGGTTGTAAAGTGTTGCTATATTGAATAGAAAAAATCAAAGTTTCACATCTTCTAAACCACTAAAATGAGCTTATTACTTACTCAAATTCTGTGGCATAATATTTGAAGAAGCCTATTAACAAATCTCCAAGGCTTGATCCATTTTTTGAGATGTATGGGGGAATGGAACGTGGAGCTTGATGAACAAGATGCAACTGCATAGTAGGATCAAAACATTCCTGTCAAAATAAAATCAGAATGTATACATATATATATACACAGAGAGAGAGCCTTAACCCAGATCCATGTATTTTCCACAACAAGAAAGCTGCCTATTGTTTGCTTATTATAAGTTCAAGGACAACTTGCAAGCCAAGGACTACTACTCTTCTGCCCCACTGAATACTAGTTACTCCCTCTGAACTCAGGTAGAATCATCTTGCACAAGAGCATACAAGACCATCTCAACTTCTGTTTAAAGAATTTTGACATGGGATAATCTTTGAACTAGACTTGCATCTAAAACCACCAGAGCAAAAGCTGAGTAAGGTAGCCTGCACTGAGCTGACTGCAGTTCAGCTGAGAAATATGTAGGTGAATTTAATGCACCTACTGTCAATTTCCCATAGCTGAACTGCAGTACAGAAATAATCCACACAGAAGGACAGAAAGAAGACATTGCTCCCAAGCACAGAGTTAATAACTGCATATGAAACCCACTGGCTATAAAATGAACCTGCATCCACCCACAAAATAAGCATAAAGACTGCAGGTATCACTTCTTCTAGCCAAGAATGAAAAAAAAAACAAAAACAAAAAACAAAAACAAACAAAAAACCAAAACCACAAAAAAACAAAACAACAAAAAACAAACAAACAAACACCAAACAAACAAAAAACCAAACAAACAAACCCGCAAAAAAAAACCACCCCAAAACAAACAAAACAAAACCCCACCAGCTGTGAAAGCTATACAAAACACCTGAATACACAGAATGCTGCACTTCAGCTGAAGTATGCTTTTCTATAGGGGAAGACAGTGCATATGATGGGGTAAAAAAAAAATCAGGTTTGCTACCAAAAGAAGACCAGCTTAAAAAGGAGACTTTTTAAGACACAAGACTAAATGTACATGGTTTTAGAACTGCCCCGCTGTTTCAATGTCCACTGCATCCTTTAGGTTCTTCTGATGGACTGGGGTACATAGAAGTAAACATAAGTGCTCTTGCTACAGCAAGAATTTTTATAACTTCCTAATACCTGGTTTTAACACTGTTTTACAGCAAGGGTGTGTATTTTACTGAAAACTAACTCAAGATACACAGGAGAAAACATTACATTTCAACAAAGAAACATATTTTATGTAAATTTAGGAACCTCTTCACTCATTACTGTATCTCCTTTCCCCTTCCCATTCATTCATTTTTTATTTTTAAGAGTAGTTTCAGGTGTGATTCAAACTTTATAGTATTAGAATAACACTAGAAGCAATACATAGTGTAGCATTATTTCCATGTCCACAGTTGGTACTACTTCCTCTGACAAAAGTATTGTTAAGTGATAAAACCAGTAGGACTGGAAGGTTTGAGATTCCCATACTCTTTCTGCCAGCTCAGCAGAATTTCCTTGAACCTTGTGCACCAACTTTTGGGGAAAAAAGCCATTCTTCTAAAGATAAAAAGTTTCATTGGTTGATCTCATATGATATAATACTATATATAAAACATTATTTTAGTTAGCAAAGCTCAGAATTTAACAGCTTATAGTTTATCAGAAGACACCAAAACAACAGAAACACAGACATAAAAAGCAGATATGCAGCACACAAAGATCTAAAAAGGGAAGAGTTGTTCCAGTGCCATACAGTAAATACAGTTTTAACCCTAAAGTTAATCAGAAAGGTACTAGAGTGAAAGTCACTCCTTGCCCATCCCCACAGAAAGTTAAGGAAGAGTAGAACAATTGAAATTTAGAATTAGCAATATACCAGCTAATGAAGAAACATACAAGGGAGGGGGGGAAAGAAAGAAGAAAATGCGCCACTGACCTACAAAAATACAAAACAGAAGTGCAATGAAATTACAACAGATTACAACTTACTAAGACTAGTAAGCGTTTGGAGGCAGTAGAAAAGGAGAACAAGATTGATTTTTTTTTTTACACTTTGAATATTTAAATGGCTGAGAACTTCTCAACTTCAAGGAAATTCTGCCATCACAGTGAGGTTGATATCCTCAGCAGCTAGAAAGTTAGACTTTATTATTTTTCATAAAAATAAGTGATTTTTTTTACTGGCAGGCAATAAGATATCAGACATATTAAAGTTTTTCTTACTCAGAAAGGCTTTTGCTTTCAAGAAAATACACACACATGTTCTGCTAGACACATGTTCTGCTAAAAACACAGGTTACAGTCTATAGCAGCTAACAATTAAAGCCCCAACCACTCAGTTTAAGAGACACATATAAGTAATTCTCATTTCCACTTGGTTTAGTGGTTATGTTACTATGAAAATTGCTCTTAAAAAGACAACTGAGTATTGCAAAATAGAAGGCATAACTGATACTACTTTTCTGGAAGAAATAAGACTTGTTAACGGTAACTAAAGCCATGCATTAATCCATGTTTGTGATACTGTAAGGAGATTTATTTTTTAAGTACTGTCAGTTGCTGATTACCCTACAGAGAAGGCAAAACCCAGTGTTTCATCTTTCTGAAATACAGAAAATCTGTTATGTAAGAAGTTGCTATTACCATATTAGAAGTTCTACATGTAAAACCAAATTAATTGCTACTTAAAATTGGCAAGATTTAGTGAAGACTACTGTCAAGATATACCAATATTTAATAATTCAATTACCAACAATGTAATTTAAGATCATTTCTTAACAAAGCAATCTCTCAGTGTCCAGTGAACAAGAGGTCAGACCAGCTATGGGATACCTAGACACTTTTTCCTGCTTTGCCACAGACAACCCATGATAATCCCCTAGCTTCATCTCCATTCACCTGTTGAAAACAAGGATTACAGTATTTTCCTTCCTGCTAGAGGGACTTGGGGAATAACCACACAAACAAAACAAGGTACAGCTTGTTTGTACAGATTCTGCACATAGGTGAAGCTGCTAAGAAAAAGAATTACAAAGCATCCTGTAGGTTTTCTTAACTTGCTCTAAAAGGCAAAAGATTCAGCCTCTATTAAAACTAGTCCCTATTTCACTTACTGTGTCTTGGCCTCAAACCGTCTCAAGAGATAGAAATTACATTCAGGATCTGATTGAGCAACAAATATAAATGAGTTCTCCATTATTTTAAGATTTCCCAAAAAGGGACCCGAAAGTCTTTTTCCTTTTTTGCTGGATCTCTAATCTTTACCTTGATTGGCTGATTTCTCAAGAAACACTAGTATTCAGCAACATGCTTCATATTCAAGCTACATAATGCTTTTAAGTATACTCATTCCACCTTACACACTGGAAAAGAGAACAAGTGTTCTTTTATCAAAATAAAATTTGTATTTGAGTATCTTGATGTACAGTGGGTTTACAAGTCTTGTACTGAATGTACAAGATATTGAATTCAAAAAAATTTAGTAGTAACATCAGCATAACGCTTTGACATTTTTGTATATTCACACACATAAAATATCCTTTTCCCCAGTCATATAAATGAGTATTTAACTCATGTTTTTATTTTTTAAAAGTGCAACTCAGTGTGAAGCAAACTGTCTTTCCAAAGGCTGACTCCCATGTTAAGGACCACCCAACCTTCTGTCACACCCTTTCCAAGACATGACATGAAGCTGAGGCAGCAGAAACAAAGATGTGCTCATGCTACAGTCCTTGCAGTTCACCATCCAGAGCACTCATTGAAACCCAGTTTCATCTTGATTTCAGTTAATACACCTGACTTCTTGACCAGTGGAGAGTCAGGCACAAGTTTCCCTCTGAGTGCCAGTGACAGCAATGTTTACCACCCATAATGGTTTAAGCCACCACAGGTTCTCTAGAGCTTATCCGTGAAGTCCTGACATGGAAACACACACTACATAGACTTCAAAACTGATGAACACACTCAGTGGGCTATTGCCATCTACCTTATCTGGCTAAGGAGCAAGGCAAGCTGCAGAATAAAACCCCACATTTGATGTGATATGAAACTCCCTCTAAACTAGTAGTTGCAAAACACATCAGCTTAGTGCCAGCTGGAAACTCCCCCATGGCAATAGAATACAAAAGTGGGCAAATCTGGTGGCTTTCCAGGACTTCTCACCCTTCATATTTGCAGTAGGGATGCACTGAGGCACAGAACCCATATTTTGTTTCCTCCACAATGTAAGCATGTCTCTCCTATATGGTACCAACAATTTAAGACAACCAGTTTCCTCCAGTATTTTCAGGCTGCAGATTTGATTATGAAAAACTGTGGGTAGGTCTATACAGGGAAGATGCAGTACGTTTGTGTAGGTTTTGTATGGAGACACAACTCTGACCAGGTAAAATCACAAGAAAAACATATGGTTTCTTTTGATATGGCAATTTGGCTGTGCTTTTTAATTACTACTGCAAGCCACAAGACCAAAAGTGTTTTGCCATATTTTTCATTTTAAATTCCTTTGAAATATCAGTATTCAGAAATTTTAAGTTTCATAAGTTTTAAACATGTAATAATATTCCTAATGGAGACAGTAGATCAAAAACATACTTACAATTTGGTTTTGAAGTAAGCATGTATAAAATATTCTTTTAATTCTGTTAGGAATTCTAGAATATTTTGTTCATTCTCTAAATATAAGATAACTAACAAACAAAGAACAACAAAACCATAATATAATCTATTCCAGAACAGGGCAAAAATGCAATTCTTACAGCAGTGCTCACCTGCAAGTGATTTACCATTTTCACACGACATATGATAAAACTTTGCATTTAGATGCATTAGATTTTTCAGGTTAAGATATTGTATACGTTTGCTTTAATGATTGAAGGCATTAGTATTTGTATAGTGTTCCAAAGGCCTCTATACAGTTCGAACATGACAAATAAATGTCTGCATTATAAATACAGAAGAGTCAAAAGTTGCCAGTTCTTAACATATTTCTCTAAATAACATGCTGCACAAAACTTAGAACACTACAGCACACAAGCTTTAAGGATATGCAATTAGCAAATCCAGCAATTCAAAAATCTATCAGATAAAGCTAAGCATACAAGAAATTAAAGATAGTTTCAAAGGCTTTTCAGAATTCCCAATGAAGAAACTAGAAGGTATAGAATACCATAAAAAATCATAGCAAAAGACCATAAAAATATAGCACGGGTATCCCTAAGCAAATTTACAACACAAAAAAAAAAACCAACCCTGCAGTGAATTACTGCTCAATGCTTTCTTCTGCATATCAATTATCTTAATTACCCAAAATGGCTGACACCACAGTATTTTCTCCCTCATGTTCAGCAACATTAAGTATTCCCACTTCAGCACTATGGGAAATACAGGCAAAACACAGAATGGCTTTCTGATACTGCCTTGGCAAAACTGTCAGCAACTAATTAACCTCACCCCCCATATGTAGACAGGAGCATCAAACTATGTCAACTATGAATAAAGAAAAATTTTAAGTGACACAGGTAAGGAGGAAGGAACAGAAGGAATTTTTGTAAGTAAATTACAACTATTCAGCAATAGTATTTCTGTGCACAGACAAATATTCAGGAGGGCAGTTCTTACTTCTAGATAATTTTTCTTGGATTAAATCTCACTATTAACACTCCTAATTCAGGAAGGACTAAAGCATACTGATTCATTGAGTTCTCCAGAAAGGAACAGAATATAATCTGACTGCAATAGCAAAGTTCCAAAAAGGTGGTTTTTGTTGGGCTGAAGTCAAATTTTGCAATGGCTCAAGTTTCCTTAGTAAACACTTATCACTCACTTTCTGCACAGAAAATCAGAAATATCAGGCAACTATGGAAGGATGTGGAATTCTGAAGCACCAGAACTGGATGAAAAAGCACTACATAACACATTAAGAAACAGGAACCAGAAAGTTACAGCTGATACAGGGATATTTCCAGGCCAGCATAAAAAAAGAATTAGGTAAGTGGTTTTCATTAGCACTCTCTTCTAACTGTGTGTCAAATCTTCCCATATATAACAGAATTTTCATTAAACAAATTATCAAAAGCAGCAAATAATCTCTTTCACACTTAGGTTGAGCATATCAATGACCTGACCTACAGACTGTTAACTCAACTTAATCCATTAGAGATAGTTAAGAATTCACATATTTAGATAAGCAATGTCACACACATAGATCATGTAGTAAATCCATAAGAAACACTTACTGGGTAATTTTTTTGGAGGGATGGAAGGATGGGTTCAGGTAAAGCTATAAAAAAAAATTTTAAGTTGTTGTGATTCATGTAATTCACAGGAAGCAATATATCAACTATATCAAAGAGTTGCATTGAAATTCTATCTCAAAAACATTTATAAAGAACTCCACTTTCATGCATTTTATAAAGTAAATGATTCAGCAAACATTTCTACTACTACATATACAGTAGTATAGGAACCTCATTCAGCTAATGAAAGGTCATATCAAGATACTACTATATGTAAAAGGCATAAAAAATTCTACAGCAGCTGAGTACAGCTTTATTTCTGAAATTCATATTAATTCATGGCTACAAGAAAATCTTCTAGATTCCCTAAATGAAAAATTGGAGATTCACTCATCTTTTTTTCCTTACTTAATACAATTCTGTGAACGAATCTACAGTTACTCTAAGAGAACATGTTTTTCTGCTGCCAAGTATTACATACTGAGTCTATAGGTTACAAATGTAACCTATAAAAAATGCTCAACACACTTAGTAGGCATTGCTAGCAAAATCCCCATAAAAGACATAAATATAGTCTAATAGTGTTAGCTGGTCTGATAATTGGTAACCAGGTTATGAAGACCATGCAGTCATTAACAAGACTAAGAAACACAAAATTATCTAAATATTGGTCACTTTTGTGAAAACCATGAATTGGGAGTGCATCTATTGAACTATATCAATTAGAGACAAAAAAACCCCCACCTAGATTAGGTGGGCCTATAGATGGAGCAAAATACAGAAGTATTCACATCTTAGTCAAGCAGCTAAACTGTCAGAGCACTCCCCAAACTAAAGCTTTAACATCATGATTTCAGCATGGTTTAAGAAATTACATCATTCACTAGGGAAAATAATAAATAAATTCAGTACATAGGTCTTGGACTTGGGACTTAATTCACCCCTCAACAAGGTCTTACAGGTGAAGATATGTTACAGAATTCTTTTTCCATAGAGACTACGAATGAGAACAGCACAATTCTCAGAATGTGCTTGAAGTGTCTTCAAGGAGTAGAATATACCTCCATGACTGCTAAGAAAATTATCATAGCTGCTTCAATAACATTTTTATTTTTTTTGTGTGTGTTCATGTTTCTGCAACAGGAACATCTGTATCTTGGATACTTTCCAGTTCTCTACCACACTAAATTAAAAGGCAACAAAATCTGAGCAATACAACAATCAAAGTATTGTATCTAGGTGCGTGTGCTTTAGTAACCTTTACTAAGAGGATGGGTGGGAGGGGAAAAGTTACCACTAGCATTTGCCCTATGAGTTTCCTTTTCTTACTGTTCAAATTGGTTAGACATATTATCTGAAAGGAAGTTCATGTACAAGATACTGATGTATCTACAAAATAAACTCAAGCCACACTAAACTTGGGTCCAAAGACATTCACATTAGTACAAGAATATGGAAATTATTTTAAGTAGTATAGAAAAGAAATTTGCCTAGTGAAGGCAGGGACACGAGTGCAAAAGAAAGATTTTCTTTTTTTCCTCCACAATATCAACAAAAACTCTATTATAAGTTCTAGGACACAGGCTATTTTCAGGAACATCACATGCATAGAGCAGGGAAAAAAAGCTTAAAATCTGCATGAATAAAACACCAGAACCTAAAAATCTGCTGCTTAGATGCATGTACAGTGTACAGTGCCACACCTAAGGCACTTTTTTTCATGCCTTTTTTTATTCCCCACAGAAAAGCCTGAGGAAGCACAGGTAGAAGGCTCCTCTTTGGTTTGTGGACTGTTGATACTTCTAAGACAGCTGACTGATAAGTTTTGCATGAAAAGGATTATTTGAATTTTTTTTCTCCTTTCCCAGACATCTGTAGTAGCTGCCAAAGATGACAACAGCAAATGTCCTTTGCATTTTTGTGAACTAGTACTTGAGTTTATTTTATAGCTACACAGTATCCTGCAGGTACATTTCTTTTTTCAAACCTTTTTAAAGCTGGTAACTCTGCCTCCAAAGAACAGATCCACTTGTTAAAAGACAAATGCAATACTAAGAAAATGGAGTAAACTCACTTTGCTTTTAAATATTTCTGTGTAGAAGATGACTACCGCTTGTTTTATTTTATTAAAGAGGAAAACTACACAATCATGAATTTAAAAGAGACAGTTTCAACATGTAAAAAATACTTACTCTGTAAATAGTGCAAAACCATCAACACAAGACTATAGCTGCTTAAAGTACCACGACTGGCATCATTTATCTCATGAAAACTTGCCCACTTCTTAACAACAAGTACTAAGGGACGAACTCGATTCTCAACTGCAAGTAAAATAAACAGATCTCAATAAAGTATACTTAACTAGACAGAAATTGATCAACATTTGCTCTTACTTGATCAACATGGTAGTTTGGTATTCTAGGGTTACCTTCTTCAGGCATTTTATAGAATTTACTTAGTTATTCTACAATTACTATCCATCCTATAAAAATCAAAACAAAATATTTGCATTTGTAAACAGCCTTTTGAGTAGTAAGATCCACAGACACATTACAAGAGGTATATCAAGAAATTTGCAAAGCATCTCTTTCTACTTCTAAAATCTCTCCAGTTCACTGTACTAATTTTCCCCGAAATAACTTGGTGCCAGGACAGACCCTATGTCTGATTTTTTAATTTAGGCTACACAAACTTTGAAGGCAAGAAAAAGAATTCTTGCAGCTGGAGGACACAGTTGACTCTTAAGTTTACACCAGGAGAGGCTACTACTTGAGAGCAGTAACCCCAGCATACAAATATACAAACATTGCCTTGTCTTCAATAGATTTTTATGTAGATGACATGTTAGATACAGTATCTCTTTAAATTAATACACATGCATTTCATGAGGAAAGACATAAATACAGACACATTTCAGGTATGATCTTTTGAATTTCTGGTGAATATAGATAACCTTTTAACTAAGGTATTAATCTGTTGTAGGTAGACATCACTCACCACAAACTCCTGGGACTCTGCAGCATACTTTGTTATTTGCAGGTATGCAGAAGCAGATCATCAATTCAGTCAAGTGCCTTACAACAGCCTTAAAAACTTACTCCAGATACTCTGGAGTATCTTTTCTAACCTGACATCATTATACAAAGTTTTGTATTCTGCTTATCAGGACATGAGCACAGAAGACATCCCACACCTGCACCAGCTGGGGCAGTCTCTCTTATTCTGTAAAACTATCAAGCATGGTTTTCTCACAACATGTTCAGAGTGGTTCACACACATGCCCATGTAAGTAGTACTCTTCTCAGAATGAATATCCTACTAGATCTGGAAGACCTTTTGGAAACAACCAAACTCCTTATCACTAATCACTTTATTCCTGGCACTGTCCACCAGTGGTTGAACTAAAAAAATAAAACCTAGTACACTAATTGTGAGATGCCATAAAAGTACTGTACAAACACCACATGAAGATGCATTAATTGGAATAGAATTTTTTCATGAGAGAAAAATGCAAATAGGTTCCAGTTTTAAACATAGCTATCATGTGTCACAGTAGAAAAGATCTTTTTTTAGGTGACCTCATTTTGAGATATTAAATTCTGTCTGCTGGTGCCTGTAATTAGTATACAACAAAGTTAGTGTGCAATATGGCTAGTAAACTTTGTCTGATACTTCAAGACAAGCTACCCTTCAAGAAAATGCTCAGTAATGTTATTTGCACAAAGCTAAAAAGGCCAACTTCGGCTAACTGAAAAATATCTAGCAAAAATTGCTGATTAATCACAGATACACCCCCTTTAACAAATGCTGGTAACAAAACAGCAGAGACTTTGCCTTCTCTGCCTAATCTACCTGTATTTTCTACGGATATTTTGTGTCACTTAACCTCAGCATCCTTGATGTTTTCTAGATGCACCAACACCAGAGAGTTAACTTAAAAACAGGCAGAAGAGCATCCACATAAATTTTTGGAGTTTCAGCTTTTTTATGATGTTCACTAAGATAGTTAGTCTCTTGTTTGCCTGAGCATCTAATTTGTTCCAATGGAAAACAGACTAATACCTCTTATTACATACACATTAGAGGTAATTTGATAATTTTTTCCCCCATGTAGGTTGAAGCCCTTCAGCTATACATTTCAGTGAGCAGGATAATACATACAAGGCTATCCACCCATGCTCATATAAAAGTATGGAGATAGACTGAGAAAAGCCTCCATTTAGTTTTGTGTGCTTTATGTCACCTGAAATTTTTGGTCCAAGGAAGACAAGACAGACAAGCTGTATGCTGTATGACACAGTTTGACCATTTAGGAAGGTCCAGAACATTCAGAAGATAATATTTTCAATCACAAGTCTCCCTTCGATACTAACTCATTCCTTGACCTCAATATTATTTAGCCTTCACCAGGAAAGATTAAGTTAATTTTGCTGGCCTTATAAAAGCGAGCACCACAGCAGAACAGAAGTGGAATACTAGGACTGCTTCCACCACTTTTTCACATCTGGACTTGTCTGCTCTACAGTGATTTTCTGACAAGGGTAAAGATAATCTGTGACAGGAACTACAAGCAAATATATCAACATGAGACTTGGTGAAGTGACTGCTCATCTGCAGTCATAAATTACAATGATTACTTCCTAGTATTTTTAAACTTGGAAGCAAATCCTTTTCCTGTCATACACGTTCCTGAATGAATGAAGAAATCACAGTTAACCAACTGATCTAGGAAAAGTTGTAGATTCTCCTAGTAACGTCTAATATGGAACACAAACTCTGACTGAAATATTAGTAAAAATGAACTAGTGAAGGTAGCTTCTATTGGTAACTGCCTACCCTAAATAGAAAGAAATTCTTTTATGCAAGAACTGGAAAAGGTGGTAAAGAAACAAGTGCAAATGCCCTAGAAGAAAAAGGCTGAGGCACACTCCTTTATGTACTTATCTGCCAAATGACATTGCAATGCTAAGATAAGAAACCCTTAGTTTACCTGTAGTTATTACTTTCCTTTCACAAGGCTGTTTCACAATCTCTCCCTAAAATGCAAACTCCTGAGCAGACAGAAATCAATTTTGATTTGGAATTAGTATAAATACTGAAGCAGTATTTTGGATTGTCCAAGGAAAGACTCTGCAACAGCATACAGACATAGCTGGCTATCAGCCATCCATACTGATCCTTACGTCATTGGCTGTAAGGAAATAAAAGAAGCTGGAGATTATAGCACTAGATAACCATTACTATCATGATCTAATTATCTGCAAAATACCTGAAGTAGCCCTTGCAATAGATAGGTGGACCTTAATATTAAGGATCTTTGTTATCTTCTGAATATTACAATATTAATTTAAAAACATACCTAGCTGCTTTCTCCACGTATTTAGAATGAGCAATAAGAACTTATCTTAAAGTTACTTAATGTAGCAAAATAGGTAATTACATGTATATATAGTAATCTATTAAATTTTCATAGCATATCAATACCAAACTACAAACTCTAAAAGCAAAGTTTAAAGAAATAAGAAAATACAATAAAAACTTACTGAATGCATAGGTTCTCAGAAGGAATGTATTTCTTATGCCTATCACATTGTTTACATTCAAGTCGAAATCCACATTGCTATTAGGGAGGAAAAAAAAAATCAAGCATCATGGTATTCAATTTCTGAACATTTACTACCCACTTTATGACAGATACAGAGAAATATGATTTTAATATAAAGCCCTAGAAACTTTGTTCAGAGTTTTAAATGCTGTGATTCCTGTAGTTTTGTTTATAGCACCTGAGCCATTTATAGACTTGAATTCCTTTGTTAAAAAAATGTAATTGTTGTTTTATATGAAGAATACATGTAGATAAAAATTTGCTCTTTTGGACAACTTAAGATACCTTTTTTAATTTTTACCAAATCTTTCTGCCAACTATACTTGCACTACATGATTTACTACAGATAACTTTTAATACCAGGAAGGATTCTCTAAGGTATTAATTTATGAAATTATGCCAATGAACTGAGAGAGAAAACTGGAAGAGGTCAGAAGGTAACAGTCATTTCTGCGATGACAGTAAGAGAGAATCAGTACTTCAGAATAAAACCAATTCTGAATAAACACTGTGTGATTTGCAATAAAACAGTTTTGATACTTATCCTTCTCTAAAGATTAAATAAGGCAAACAAGCACTAACTGCTTTATTTACAACACAACCTGCCTCCAAGTTTTTCGTACTGCATATAGAGCCTAACTACTCACAGAACTCAAGATATGATATTGCATTGATGGTTAATAAGCCATATCAACACTAACTTGCAACAAGAACAGCCTATTTTTAGACAAAGATGTAGCTATCTGTGATATACAGCTATTTCCCTTTTACATCCACAAGTTTCATCCACATAGCATTGGTTCACCCAAATACTTCTTAGGATTTTCTTAACTCTATAAGGGGAACACGGACCTGAAATTCATTAAATTTGGCAAAAGAGTCATTTGAGGCCTACAAGAAATTTTTTACATATTTTGAACATTTTGCATTTTTTACAATTACCTTTTAAACACTTTTTACATCAAAACATTCTTTGCATTAAAACTACTGCATGATTTTAAACCTGAGTTACTATCAAGCATAACTTTTTAGATGTTTTAAGAATATAATACGTAACAGTACAGGAAATAAACATGCTTCAGCTACCACTTCACAGTTGTAAATATAAGCATGAGCACCCATTAGAGTATTAATTGCATGTGCAAATATAATAAAAAATGTCAGATTGCATGTGTAATTCCAGTTAATCCAAATTGAAAAAGAAGACTATTTACCAGATGCCAATTGAAGTAAGTTCTATTGTATGTTTACTGTGCATGTTTAATAGCTATTGAAATGGTGGCACATGAAAAAGGTTTTGTACTGCTTGGACTCAAGTTCTACTAAAAAGCATGAAAGGAGAGGAAAATAGTAATCTGCACATCAACTGTAGCAAAATAGGAAGTTTTTGTATCTTCTGTAGGATAAGATCTTGATAATTGGCTTGTTGAGATGCAAAACCAGCATTAGAATAATTTCCTGGGAAAGACTACCAAAAAAAAAGACAATAAATCTTTAAGTGCAATGGATCTTCTCTTACTCTTACAGCACTATAAACCCCTAAGGTTATAAAAGAGAACAAATAAAAACTGAATTTGTTTCAGTTCACTGAATCAAAGAGAGGGGAAACAGCCATTTTCAGTTATATATGAAATACATTTTTTTTCAGTTATTGAAATATATACATTAGAACGTGCATCTGCAGATATAAAGATAACACCCACTGAATTCAACCACCTTCTCCCAGCATTGGGCCTCAAAAAAATAGCTTTCAAAGTAAGATTGTAATGTTTAGTTTCCAAGTTTGGCAAACACAGGCTTAGTGCCCTGTACAGGATATCCAAACCATTTATCAAGACCTCTGTGAAAAAATGCACGAGTATGCATTTTTTGTACATCTGAGCCTACAAAAGACAAGAGGCCAGTAAGAGAATGAAAAGAGACAAATGCTTAAATAAAAAGACAAAACATGGATGGAGGTGACAGGTTATGTAAGAGAAAGACAATTGTAAAGATAGAAAACAAAACAAAAATGAACTACAATAAAAAAAAACCCAACACAAAATGACGACATCCCTGCCACTCCTCTCTTCCACAAAAGCAATAGAGAAAACCAGATGGTGAAGAATACTAGTTTCTACTGTGTGAAACTATAATGCATTGCTTCTAGTCTTAGAAGATCATACTCTGATTTAGTGGGAAATAAAGAATTCTTTAAATTCTCTCTGTGAGGTATATAACTATCATGACTTATTTTTTGAAAGTGAGTGTACTATGGACTGTAAGTGCTTACAAAAATACTTGAATCTTCTCACACAATCACTTTCATCCAGTTCCATATTAAAGGTTTCTTTTAAAAGTTTATTTTCTCATTTCAAATCAGGAAAAAATATATTGCTGCTATAATCTTGTAATTCATTCAATATTTGCATCAGGAATTTATCATTTCATTTATATGTGAAAAGACTAGCATTGCTATATGTAGCTAATCCAAATAACCCAAATTTTAGCTTGACAAGTACCATACTTTCAGGAAGCATGGAAGAAACAGCCTTCTGTACTTTCTCTTCAGTTAGAAGAGAAAGTAAAAAACATTCAAAATTTTAAAAGAGGGTAGGCAATTATATTCAAGTAATTATGGGACTGGATGCAAATGAAGAAAAAAGTATTAAGTAAAAACCCCAACAAATGTATATAATCTCAGATGAAACAAAAGGTTAAAATGATGTTTCAGTTTAAATTGTAAACATGACAGATTTAGTTTTATCAGGGCAGGAACTTAGCCATAATAAAGGTATATCATAATAAAAACATGTTGTGATATGCTTTCATAGGGAGAGACCAGAAAAGTACGCTTATTTGTTTTTAAAAGACAGAGACAGGGTTGCCAATCTTCAAAACCATATAGACAGGTAAACACAGCTATGTTAAGGTTGTTCAGAGTCCAACTTACAAAGAAGGACAAAACTATGTTACCATAGGAAACTGATACATATCAGTGTTACAAAACTAAGCCAATGAACACAGAAGATACAAACATTACTCTGCCTGTCATCATAGTTCAATGTTTGCATGACTTTTTCCTCCGTCAGATACTTCTATCACACACAATAAGAAATACATCATTAGCTGTCCTAGTACGTCTCTCTAAATTAGTCTCATATCTTCATAATAAATACACAATGAATACAAGAAAATACCACCACAAACTAGTCTGTTTCAGTTGTTTGCATAGCTCAATAGTTATGCCTACACAGAAAGCAGAATTATATTTCACAACAGTTTTCTTTCTACTACTGTTTTTCTGTCAAACCATTTATCAGTTGGTTTTCTCTCAAACCAACTTGGAGTCCACTACGCACAAATAACCTACAGAAAAAAGTGATGTACTGCTTCTAATTCACATCACAGGAATCAAACAGCACCTCAACCACAAGAGTGCTTCAGACCATCATGGCAATAAGCTGGCTGCCACTGCATGCTGGCCCTAGAACTTTGAGACACCACTACAGCACCACAGAAATAAACACACATAACAGTGGGGCTACTCCTAAGGGCAGCCACACATATAGAACACTTTACCACGTCAAAGTCTACAAGATTAGGCCAAATAGAATACTTGCCTGACTTTATCCCTGAATTTCACTATTGGCACTTTTGCTCTGATCAGCTGAGGTCGTTCAATGTAGTTTGCTGAAAGGAAGAAAAATATGCAATTAAGTTTCACGCATGATGCAGATCTTAATAGAAGATCCTGCAATAGAATCTTATTGACTGATTTATAGCAAATAGCAGCTAATTAAATCTAGCAGGGCTGTGCTAAACTAGGTAACATTTAACAACGGTATAAAAAAAAAATAAACCAACGTAGGAAAGCAAGTGAAACACCCTCCACACTAAACATCAGAGAAGATGTAAGCAGAATACAGAGTAGAAGATTTCCTGAGGGAACTATATTCCAGAAATTTGAACATAAGGAATGCAGTACTACAATGCTTTCTTGGAACAGTACTTGTAATAGAAATCCTGAATAGTTGTAATTAAGGTACAAAAATAAAGGAGCAAGAACATACCCAACCAGGATGGGCTAATATAGGCTTAAAACTTGTTTTGAAAACTGTCCATTTGAATTATAAAGCACATACCAGGAAATACTACTGAAAACAGGACAATACTTTCTATCAAAGACGGGATGAGCTTTATCTATCTTTTGCTTTAATAGTGATACGACAATGCAATAAATCCACATTGATGATAATTCTCAGATGATTACCTACACAGTATAGACATGCAGGCTCAATGCCAGACCATCCAAAGTCACACATACTAAGCTCAGCCACCCACATAGAGCTACCAAATGCACCCTCCCCACTCAGCTCCCCAAAACTGTTGCATCACCCATGTCGTTGTGATTTCCCTAGACTTTCCTGAGCCTATATTCAGTAGTTTCCCACAATCCTGAATGAATACTGTGCCCAAGAAAGTAATGGAAAACAAAGAAAGGTAGAGCCTGTAGGTTACATGATATGAATTTGGGCAAAAGGTATGATTTTAGTAATTACTTCTGTTAATGTAGGGCCACTTGAATTTGTCCATACCCAACATGATACATTTTCCCATTGTTTCTACAAATTAAGCTCAGATTAGCATAAATAAGCATGAACAGTGTAAGTAATACAGACTAAAAATAACTTTGAATAAAATCTGATTTTTTCTTTCCCTCCAGAAAAAGCAGCAAGATACTTCTATCAGCTGAACAGCCACCTTCATGAAACAGCACCATTTCCATTGCTTCTGGATGACAAATTCAGATTTGGTGGAACACTGCTGTGCAATACTCAATTAAAACAAACTGGGGGGAGGGAGGGGGGGATCTTTTGGGGGTATTTTTGGGAT
>VWYO01001202.1:163361-173585 GCA_013400275.1 Rhadina sibilatrix
TTTTTTTGGCACAGACTGTTCACTCTTAGGGATTTTTTCCCCATGTCTTACCTGCATTCACTTGTCAACCTAGCTGCACATTTCAGCGAGGCACCTGAAATAACCTGACATTTTACAAATTGCCAACAGCCTTCTGAGACAAATCTCTGTGCTTTGATGTGCTGAGAGCTGTTCTATTTTTTCAATGTGTGCTGTCTTTCTTCCTGACCCTGACTCTCATCTCAGACAGTTTACAGATACTCTTCTGTTAGAAAAGACATACAAAGCCTTACTTCTAGTTTTAGTCAGGAATTGGACTGCTGGTCAAGAGATACTCAATTGAACAATTATACAAGAAAGAATTGGAGGATTTGCACTAGTGATTTCAACAATTCAACCAAACAGAATGGTGTTAGGACTGGTCTTGTGTTTCTGCCTCAAAAGAAGCTTGCATTAGAATAAAAATAGTATATTTATTGCAAAAGAACTGTCTGTAAAACTAATTTATTTGAACAACAGCCATGAAACTGAAGGATCAATGAAGGAAATTTATGATCTGTAATAGAAGCCGAGTCTAAAGTCTATAAACTACAAACTATACTTAGTTCTGATACATAGGAAAGAGAGTGGCTTCCAGAAGTAATTGGCAAGGAGATCTCTGAGCCATCTGTAATCTCCCTCATAGAATGAAAACCATTATGCAACAATAAAGTCCCTATTTGGTGCTTTTTGCAATTTTCTGAAGCTTTTGGAGCTGAAGTGCTCCAGCTAGTTAATCTCTGAAGGTAAATAGTGATGGAAAGTTTGATCAAAGCATCTCAATTGTCAGTAGTTCAAGAAGGAAAAAATGAAGAATAAAAGCCAGTTCCTCTATTTGGTTAATCTTTGAAAAGTCTACAGATTTTTCTTTGCCTCTTGGTACCTTGGAAGGTCTTTGGGAGCTCGGAGCTACATAACCAGGTGTATGGTTAGGATGTGCTTTATCATAGCAAACAGCCTTATCAAAGGGCACCTATACTACAGCAGTCATTATGACTGAAAAAAACCATGTATTTGTATACCCTGTCCCTACAGGGAAATTATTTAACTTACTTGAAATATTTTTCTCAGTTTCAAAACCACCTGTAATATATGATAATTTATGATGTTGTTAGTCTCCCGGACCAGGCCTGAAATAATGAACCTTGTGTTGATACAGAGCTTCATTCTAACTATCCCTTTTTCGTATTTGGTACTGAGGCCAAACATAGCCTCAGTATATTAAAATAAAAAAATGTAGCTACAATGAAATAAATGGTACTATTACAGAGATTAATACACTGCAGGATCCACTGTGAAGATTGAAGCTTTTTAGTCATGATACCCATATGAAATGTTTTGAATTTCATTTAGAAATCTGGATATTCTGGGATTGAAGCCAAACCAGAGACTTAGGTCTAAACAAATTTTATGTACCAGGGAAAAAGCAGCTTTCCCCAGGAAAACAATACAAGATTTTAATAGTAATACAAAGAACATAAATTATATGTCCATTAGAAAACAGTATTAAAAGGCATAAAGGCATTAAAATCAAGATTCAAAAGTTTAACAAGTAAACACTGAGTGAAAAATTAATAATTAATTACACGAATGCAGTATTTTTTCCCCACTGTGCAGCATTCTTGTTCTGATATTCAACCTTTCAGCCAGATTTGGTGATGTTCATGTATGCCCTTATATGATTTCTTCAGCACTTTTAAAGTATTTATTACATACCACATGCTAATTTCATATGCATATAGATATCCCATAATATACAGTACAGAATTTATTAAATGTAATTACTGTCATAGGCACCAAATGAAAATATGAGCTAACTGCAAACATGTATGTTAAATCTGTGAATTCCAACTTTAAATTGTAAAATCCAGATAAAACACATTTAATAAATCTATAATAATGATTTCTAGCAAAATATGTATTTACGGTTATTTTTATTTGTCTATGTAGGAATTATCTGTGTATCTTTTGCAGATGAGTATTTTGTGCACCATTTAGATTACTGTTTAAAATGTACTATATGCCTTTGATGAGAGGTAAGGTATTATGATAAATGGTTAGTGCTCTGCTCTGGTTAGATTAATGAATAATTACTAGTAATTTTATTACTTCAGTGCTTTGTTTCTGTAAATTTTGTAATTACATGCCTTTAAATACAAGTGTTTTAAAGGCAGATCTAAGTTTTCCTAAATTTTAATCTTTTCTCTATTGTGTGAAGAAAGACATATCTTAATACCCAGGGTCATGAGTTTTGATTGAAAACAGTGGATAAAGCAAATTTATTCTGCACAACTCTACAAAACTGGGGTGTTTATTTCAGTTTTGTATTAGCCCATTGTACCCTTAGGAGGATATTCGTGGTCTTTGTGCCCTAAACTAGTCAGTTAAGTTTTTCAAGGACATGCCTGGTATGTCAGTTTCTGAGGATTAAGATTTTAATAGGAATTTTATTGTTGTTACAAAGGTCTGGTAGACAATCCACTGTTGCCCAGTATCTTTAAGTAGCTGAGAGAAACTGATTTAAGGTTAATGGATCTGCAGGCAACATCCACCAACTTTTCTTCATGCATATAGTAACATCCCCAAACTGCCAGACAGACAGACACAATTTTTTTTCTCCTGAAATAAACAAGTCAGTATTATCTCTATTTTATGTTTGATTTAAAATTGATACATTTAAGCATGAACTTAGAATGTATGAGTTCTCAATGAGCATACTGGGACTTGAACAAATTGGGAAGGTCCTGCTGTGGATTAGTAAATAAAATATAACTTCTTACCTGTGTTCTGTTTTTCTAACGTCTTCTGTGTGTACTGCCAGAGGCTCAGTAGGGTGAAAGAGCTGTCCATTGGTGGCCAACATAAATTCTCTTGTATTGTATTTCTTTATCTTTCAGGTTTTTATCTCTGGTTTTGGTTGCTTATTTGTTCGTAGCAAATGCATCTGAGTGCCCAGTTTTATTTGATTCATGAGCTTGTTCATGTTTAAGAACTAAATTTCATCATTTGGATGTACATGATGACACTATTTTATGGGAAAAAACCCTATATAATGGCTTTGTTGTCAAAGATATATACCTATCAACTAAGAAATTCCTTAATTTTAATCTTACCCCCATGGAGCAGATTGTTAATGATATTAATATTCTGAGTATTACATGTCTACTTACACAAAAATTTGCCAAATTTCAAATACATTTGGCAGAATCACAGAATGGGTCAAGTTGAGACGGATCACAGTGGGTCATATGTGATCCAGCAGGGCTGTCCCAGAGCACACGGCACAGGATTGTGTCCTGATGGTGCTTGAATATCTCCAGTGAGGGAGACTCCATACCCTCTCTGGGCAATCTGTTCCAGAGCACAGTCACCTGCCCAGTAAAAAAGTTCTTCCTCATGTTCAGGTGGAATTTCCTGTCTGCCCTCTTGTTGTATTGCTTGGCACCACTGAGAAGAGCCTGAATCCATTGTCTTGACATCCTTCAGTCAGATACTTAGAGGTGAATGAATTACATTTCCCCGTACCATAAAAGCTTTGAAATAAAATGTGCTAGTGTTTAGGAGTTTTGCTTAAGAAATCACAACATTTTTGTTACCATGGACAAGGATTACCTTAAACCATAGATGTTTTCTTCAAAACTTTTTTATGAAGATTTATAATAGAAATAACTAAGATACAGTTTTTAATAACCATTTAAGTAACGCATCCTATAAAGAGCAGATCCTATGTACTCTGAAAACCCAGTGCCCCTCTCAAGACAATAGCAGTTATGCTACTAGTAAGCCATAAAAGTTGACACTGAAGTTAAAATGCAGGTAGCCAAGAGACACATTTATCTGTGCCCATATGCACTTCCTGAAACAAGTTACAGAAGTCTAAGCAAAAGTTAGAAGTTCAAAATTGGAACAATTTTAAGCAGTAATCCACAGTGTTGCTTATATTCACTGCCACCACCACCAATTTTCCAGGTGTACTTGCTAATGTTTTTTAATGAGTTATAATTCAAATAAAATAAAATATTTTTTCCAATTTTATATTTCCTTCTCATCTTCAGTTTTAATATGGTGTTTTTCAGCCCAGATAATTCTTCAGCCAGTATCACAGAGGCAAATAAACAGAGATCCAAAGGGAAGCTGCCAGTACCTTATCTATGAAGAGGCTACCACATATCCATAATACATTACACCAGCTTAAGGCAAGTTCAGTCTTTGTTGTGCACTGTGTATTAGTACAGTTTCTTCTGAATAATTCATAATTGTTGCTGTGCAAACTGGGTTAGTATTAGGAGACCTAGAAATGTCAGGTTTCAGAATAACCTTTCTACTGGTGAAAGTATTCAGTGTGAAATACTATATTGAAGGAAGAGTGAAATCTTTTGAAATCACTAAAGGTAGGAAATGCAGAGTTAAGGTTGCCATGGAAGTGTTAACTCTACACCTTTAGGTAAACTATGGTTTTAACTACTTTAAACATAGGTACTATAGTATACTATGGTTTTAACTACTTTCCCGTTATCCAACTCTATATAGGTGTCCTTTTTAATGTGAATTCTAATTATATTGAGTGCTATTTACAATACATATTAATGGCACTGGCTACTCAGCAAACGTCAGAAATCAGATGTTAACTGTGGCTGACTCTATCTGGCACTCTTATAGTCACATTAAAGTGACTGTATGATGCATAGCTAGAAAATAATATTATGGCTAGCTTTTGGCCAAGGAATTAAAATGCTCATCTTCTGAGTTAGAATTGCACAGTATAGCCATCACATTTTAAAGTATCATCACACGAAGAGCAGAATCTTAGAAAACACAAGTAATCTACAAGAGGTAAACTGAAAGCAGTAACTTCAGTATACTTCAATTTAACCGGTATAATTATACACTTCTTCAACAAGGTGTGAAAATAAACCAGAAACGTTTGTGATTTGCAAATGCATCTTCTTCCATCCAGCAGTTCATATTGTACTTCACAGGATATAGCTCTTGTTCCTTCTCCTCCAGTTTCCTTTCCAACAGCTTGGTGAGCAGTATCAAGCCTCTGCAAAGCTGGCATTAGGCTACAAGCCCAAATATTCTCTTGCCCAATTCAGAATTCCTGCATCTGCCAGATTAAGGGGCAGGTTTATGTGAGGTTGTCTTTTAATTGGCTATTCTCAAATTATATGCCAGGAATGCACAGATGCTGAACATTGGGAACTTCAAATCTTAAAAATGCTTTCCCCCCACTCCACCCTCCTTCTCATACATACTCTCTCAGTACTCACATGTAAAAACCACAGTGATTATTTTACAATATTTTTATAATCTTCAGCTGAAACTGCAAAAACTGAGTGATGTCTCTAGGTAAACTTGGCATAATAAAACAGAAATTACAAGTTGATCTAATCAGTCTAGTGGCATAAACTGTGCTTTGTATATGGGCAGAAAAAGCACTGAAGGAAATAACAGCTACTGAGAAACCTAAGTAAGAAATAAAAGCATTAGTCAGGGATCAGTATCTTAAAAAAAATCCAGTAGGGGTGTACTGCCACAGAGCTGTGTAGGAGATGTGCAATACATTTCTGGTGGCAAGACAATGAAATGTTGGAAGTGGGTGCTGGAAAATTAGCATTCACTGGCAAGAGCACTGAGTTAGAAATATTGGACCATAAGGCATCTCAGGGAATTATGTCATACAGTTGCTTTGAAAATCAAATCTAGTCTTAGTTTGAGAGTACCACATTTACTTGAATATAAGGCAACACTTATGTTTCCTCATCTATTCCAGGACAAAAAACAGTGGTTGTAAAATTGGTCCAGAATCCCTCCAGGCCCACCTGATATAACAGTGAAGTTTATTCTAGACTAATGAAAATGCAGACAAAAACCTTGGGCTTGGGGAAGAGGATGACATTTACTCTCCTCCCCTCTTTCCTCCACTTATATATTAAATGCAGATCCTTCAAAGGAAAATGATGGAGAAGTGATCCCACTCACGGAAAGAATCATGTGTGTGGGGAGGGAAATTTGTGATGAGACAGGGGAGAAGAAGGCAAGAAGAAGATATAAAGGAGTAGGAGAAGAAAGGAGACACTAAATAGCAGCAATGGATGAGAAGTGAGGCAAATGTGAGGTACTGGCTTCCTCATCTTCAATGGGAATAAACATCCTTGGTTTCCTTAGGGATTAGAAAATTTAAACTCATATTGAACAAACAGTACAAACAAACATAAAAAAATAGCTGATGTAAGGAAGGAGGAGTAGTACCTCAACCAAGAGCTGTGGAGGAAGTAATATCTGCAGGCTGTGAGTTTCCGTAGCAAAGATGTCTATGTCCTTAGTTACCTCTACTTTCTCCCCAGTGGAGTCAGAAATGGCTGCCATCTGTAATTACTTTTCAGTCATTGCTTCTTTTGCACCCAGTCCTTGTTTAGGAAGGCTACTCCTGAGGGTATGAGCTTCTTGAAGAGCAAGAACCTTTGGAGTACCAGACAAAACATTTATAGAAGGTTTACACTTGTTAATTCTTTTGCTGTTTAATAGCTCTTTTTGCTCCTTTGCTTGTATTAACATCACCCAAAATATTTGGAGAGTATAATGTCATATTGGATTATACTTTTGTAAACCAAACAAGCCAATTTTTAGTTTCCTATTCTCACATAATTGCTCTGAGGTTCCCTAAACAACCCTTTAACAGTTTCTTTCTGGTATTACTGCAGCTAGAATTCATTTGATTTGAGTGTGTCAATAGAACTGAACAAACAATTACAGTTCACATCTTTTCACTGCTTAATATAGTTTAATGGGATTCCCCTGTCTTTTCCATGAGCATGGTAGCTCCTAGCCAGTGTGCAATCAAGTGGTACAGGTCTGGTTTTGAATGGAGAAAAAACAGGTGCCATGCAAAGTTAGGCAAAATGCAAACCTTTGTAGTGCTTCTTGATGTTCCAGCTCTGTATTTCTGCTCTTCCAGGACTTTGAGCAGGACAGTGGCCATGTTGATACACAGCAGGCTTGAGATTCAGACAGCACAGCCATCTGGGGTTTTTTTCTACATCTACAGGTATCCCACTGAGAACTCAAAGTAGCATTCCTTTCAGAAATACCAGTAACTGCTGCCAAGTTTGCAGGTGTTGCCCCAGCTGGCTGGCCATCCTGGGCAAGGCATCAGAACAGGGTTTGGCAGCTCAATATCTGGCTACGAATATACATGCCAGGCATCTGCTACTTCAATGCTGCAAAATAACACTCTTTCTCCTGCACCACCTTGTGCTTTGCCTTGCTGAAGCCATCCATCTCTTACTTGATTGTGGTATTACTTGGTATTTTTGTGAAGGAACAGGCATTGAGCTGCTGAGAGTTTCCAGGTATGCTCGAGACTGCCTCCATCAAAGTGCTCTAGACAAGGAAGCGTTCTAAAATAGCAGGGGGAAAGCCCCAAAGCAACTAACTTAGAGCAGAAATTCTTGTCATCACTGTTAAAATTCTCCATGTTTTATCACTTCAGTCTTCAAGATGTAATTGTGTATTTATCCTATTCAAGGATATCAAATCACTTCAAGGTGATTGTGTATTTATCCTGTTAATATCTATGATTAATCATCTGGCTTGCTTACTTTGTATCTGTATGTACAGTTCTGCCTTAGCTGACATAGCTCGCCATGTTTTTGTATCATATATTAATTTGGGGAATGGCAAGACAGAAAAGGGATTTCAGTAAGCTTGGCAAGTATAAACAGAGGCTTTTTCCACAAGACAAATAATGTTAACTCAACAAAATCAACCTGGAAACTAATCAAGATTGTAAAAGGGTGTAATTGAGACAAAGCTTTAATTTTAGAGAAACCTGGCAGAACTGGAGGCAATATTAAAATAAATATGGAAGTAATCAATTAGGTGAACTTTCTGCACTTAAATGTAATAATAAATAAAAACTGTTTAAATGAAGAATTAGGAATGAAAAAAAAAATCACCAGATTTACTTTAAGTGAAGCTTTCTTTGTCCTTACAGTTCTGTTCCCCTACGCAGGATCTTATCTGTCTCAGTACTCTTATTACTTATAGAAGTGCATGCAAATATACCACTTATTTATTTCACAAGTCAATCAAGACATTCTTGATATTCTACATGTTTCTTTGTCCACAATTCTGTTCACACCCCTGATTCTCAAGTGAACACACTATTCTTTACCCCAGGGTTCTTTTGTGTATATTTGTCTTCTTTTATGTTTTTTCTCTTTTATCTTCATTCTTGGGGATTTCTGGGTTTGCACCCATGCTGCAGAAAAGTATACTTCATGCAAGACAAATATGCGAACAAATTGAAAGGCAGAGACAGATGGAATCATCTTTATGATATCTAAACAAAATACTGTGAACATAATGAAATACTAAAGCATTTGCATTAGTGTGTGAGCTTGAGCTGAAAGAACCAAACTGATGCAGCAGTTACTCATATATGAAATTAAGGCCTTAGTTTCCTTGCTGTTGACCTGCCATTACTGCATGCAGAGTATCATTTCAGACTTTTAGAAGCTAATGAATATAGGCTCCTAGCTACTTTACATCAGTGAATACATACATATAAGCTACTTGTTGTTTATGCTTGCCTAGTTGGCATTCATTTTGATCCTTTCCACTCATATCGAAGAATGAACAGTTGTGGATCTCCATCTTCCCCCCCATCCCTAAACCAGAGAGTACCTCCATTTTATGATAGGAGCTTGCACACATAGGTTGATTTTTACTGGAAAATACATAGAGCTTCATGTTTCAGAGCTAGCTGGTGAAGCCCAACCACGGCAGTTGCAGCCCAGCAAAGTCATGCAGCCTCATCATAACTATGCAGGTTCTGAGCATTACACACAACAAACCTTAGACTGTTGTCACTCAGACTAAGGTTTTTTTAACTCAGTGCCTTTACTTTAGCTTATGAGGTGGTGTGTGGGAAATGAGAAATGGGCAACTGAGGAAGCTGTTCTTTTCTGCCTCATGAGGCAGTATGCCTTGCTGCTACTCTCATAGTAATGATTCATGCTGGGTTTCCTATGATTGTTTGTGATTGGAGGAGGTTTGCCTTGATGTTTAATTTGTCATCCTTGTTTTCCCATAGCTGATTACTTTTAGAGGTCAAAATGTTGAAACAAGAGAATGTAGATCATGCATCTGTAAATTAAAATAAGTGTTGGAAATGTGCATCCTGACTCTGGGAAGATCAGATTTTAAGTGAATGCTTTAGTCTTTTATTCCAGCCTCTTCCTGGGATACACATATAACACACTTGGTCCTAGTAACAGAGGTTCTATGAGATGACAAACAAACCTTTGTTAAAGCAACAGCTTCAACATGGTTGGTTTTATCATGCTTTACAATTCCCTAACACACATTGGTAATATTTTGGGTTTCTTCAATTTTTATGTGGAGATTGGCATCTAGTGTAGTGTCAATATCTTCTTATGCTTACTGTAGTTTAATATGCCTGTGGTAGCTACAACCTCATTTAAGCAGAAAATACTATGAAAATACTCAAGGACATTTCAGTATTTTCATGCATTTCTTTCATGCAAGAATCATGCTCCACCTGGGACATCCCAATGATACTGGCAGTGTACTGGAGTAGTTAAACCTTTTATTTACAAGTTGAGGGAATCTCAGGGAATTAATCGAAGTATTTGCAGAACTTAAGATCTTAAGATGAGGTGTATCCCCATAAGATAGTACATGGTTCTGGAGCTTGGACAACTCTGATGGATTAGAAGCACGCTGTTTGCATGGCACAACTGAAGAACTCAGTCAAATTTTGTAGGTTCTTAGGTTCTTTCCAGCTTACAGTGCTGGCTTTTTTTTTTTTTTTTTTTTTTTTTTTTTTTTTTTTTTTTTTTTTTTTTTTTTTTTTTTTTTTTTTTTTTTTNTTTTTTTTTTTTTTCTCCTGATAGTACTAGCGTGGATGTGCTGGAATCTACATTTTTGGGGGGACAATTTTAGAATGGCTGCCGTGTCTCTTCCCCGTTTTACTGGTAACGCTGCCTGTGTTAAGTGTCTGCAGAGTGTCTGCAGAGCAGGGGGACGCGGGGCCGTGTTTTGGCAAGGCGGAGGGCTGGGAAGTTGCAGTAGCCACATTCCGGAGAGGGCTCCGAGCCGCCTTCGCCCATGACTCCGTGACACCGGCTCTCCCCGCCGAGCCGCCGGGCGCGGCGTTGCCGTGGAGACGGCGCCGCAGGG
>VWYO01001202.1:174331-272765 GCA_013400275.1 Rhadina sibilatrix
GCTCCCTAGGGCGCGGGCGGCCCCGCTCGGCCCCCGGCAGCTGCGGCGAGCCCAGAGCAGCGGCCCCGCCGCCACGGGGCTGCAGAGCTGCCGGCGCGGCGAGGAGCGCCCCGGGGACGCGGCACCACCGGTGCCAGGCGCTGCCGGCCGCCATGGGGTAAGAATGTCGCGGGGGCCGCCGGGCTGGTGCCGGGGCTGGGGGTGGGAGCGGCCGCCCGCGGAGCTGTGGGCGCTGCTGCATGCGCACGGAGTCGAGGGGTCTCAGTGGCGGGGTGCGCCAGCAGCAGGAATCCTGCTGCAGTCGGTGCCGTGCATCAGCCCGGGAGGGGAGAGCAGTGCGATCCGTGAGGGGCGCACCGCGATCTGCAGAGGTTTGTCTCCGCCGTAGCCACATCGGAATTCTGGAAGAGCCGCCTCGGCTCCCAGTTCTCCACCGTGAGGACATTTCCTGGATTGTTAGGCAATGTTCAGTCCTGAAAACGAGTGCTTTAAACTCGGTGCGCTAGGGTGAGATTCCAGAACAGCGAAGGCTCGTTTTCACTCTCCTGGAGTCTTCAGAGAATATCCAACAACGTGGGAATTTCTCAATAAATTGAAGGCTCTAAGGAAATCGGCTTCACAGCAGGTTCCCTAGTAAGCTAGGGGGAACCACTTGAGAGCTGAAGGAAATGAGAAGGAATAAAATCTATAGAATTAGTCAGATATCATATAAATTGGTAGATAAAAATGTGACATACATACCTATGAAAACTTTACACAGATGTCATATAAATTGGTAGATAAAAATGTGGCATAGATACCTATGAAAACTTCACACAGTTGTATCCTTAGGAATTTGTATAGTAATTTGAAAAAATAGTCCATGCTATCAGGCTTGTCTGATAGTGGAATGGAAACTCATCCATGTTCCAAAGCAACAGAAACCTGGTATGATCTGGTAAACTGCAAGGTGGAGGCAGATTTTCAGAGCATTAGCAAGATGCTGTTTCAATAAGATTTTATGATAATCAAAGTCTACAAAAGTTAGAAATCATGTTCTTTGTATTTTGGTCATTTAGGAATTCAGATGTGAAATTGGCATATTACTGTGGGGATTACAGATGTCATCCCAGGCTGTTTAGGACATTTGAATTCTCCAATTTATTAACTTCCTTACATGTGTGGTGATAACAGCTGCATCCTTATCTCTGTCCTATCACTGGGGGTCACAGGTCAAAATATAAGAGGGAATGCCTCCTTGATCCTTAGGCTAGTTTTTATTTTTCTTTTGTTTTCTGTTCCATTAAAAAATTCAAACAGAATAAACACAGCTGTCTACATATGCAAGAAAGTGATGTTTCTGCCAAAAGTCTAAATTGGTAGATAAAAATGTTAAATGTTATTATGTCATTAAATTAATGATATAATAAAAGATATTATAATTTTTGGGATATATAAAATTGCTAGTCAGACACAGGATTATGTAAAATTAAAATAATGGAAACCTTCTTGTTGATTTAAAATCAATACTGTGTTTGTAGACGTTTGAGTTAAGCATATCATATTACAAATCCACTGAACTTGAAGAGGAGCAAATATTTTGTCTCCAGAACTCCAGTTCTCCTGGTGTTTTAGTATCATAGCTTCTTAATAAACAGTACAAATCCCTATCTGTAGAGAGTTGAAATAATCTTTAAAAACACAGTTGGTGTGATGACTTGAGTAGTATCTTGGCACATTAATGTCAAGAAGACTTATTTGCTAGCAAATATTTTAAAGACATTTTAGACAGTATGCTTTGGGGTATTGCAGTATAGAATTCCTTTGCAGACCATCTTCTAATAAAGAGGACATACCCTGAAACTGATAAGCCTGCATTTCTCTAAATCTGAGTGAGCACACCCAAGCCATGGCCAGCACCTACTTAGAGGATCTTGGGTTAAGTATCAGACATTTGTTACTGTTCAGAGCAGAGGTCCTGATTCCACAGTTGTTTTGTATTAATTTCTAAATGCAAGTGCCTGTGGATTGCAGAGTATTTGTACTCCAGGGTGCACTGGTATTTTAATTCAGTGGTTGATACTCTATACTCTACTAAGGTCTAAAAAGTGAGTGTTCTAGAAGAAAGTTGCAAAATCATTGGTAATTCAATATACCTGGGTCACATGATGATCTGTGTATTATACTCAGTATTTAATGGGTACCACTATCCTGTAGCTTGTAGACTGATTTTGTTGTACCAGACTGGTGGAGAGCTCAACTATTTCAATGGTTAGAACACAGAAAACTTGAGGGAGGGGAGTTTAGCTTGCCAAACCAGCAGGGGCTTTCTTAGTCTCCTTTCTTATCATGAAGAAGTCACTATTCTGCTGGTAGTTTAAACTGTTCAGCATGTGCAATACCATCAGGCAAGCCAGGTAATCATGCACTGGGCATGTGGTGGAAGCCAACTGGTGAGTAACTGGGCTTTGGGTCAGTGCTGCTATTAAACATTTTTTTGGGAAATTTGAAACTAGAGAAGTGTAGAGTAGCTCAGGACACTTTCTTAGTGCTGTATCCTGTATGTCTGTACGTCTCTCATATCACAGAAGGTAAGTGTATCAAGCCCTGTGGATTATATAGGCCAGACACACAGAATGTCCAGTCTTGTTTCTCTGTCTGCCAGTCTGTCTCACTTCTCCCAGTTCCTTATTCCTGTTGCATAAAGACAAGTTCTTATCAATAGTTACTGTTAAGTGATATAACCACTGTGGTCGACCTTTTGTTGGATTGACCAAATACATTATAGTGTTCTTTAACAGGGAAACATGGATTCTATGTAAAAACTACGTTCTGTCCTAGTTGTTAACATGTATTCATTCATGTGTTCGTTGTCAGTACTGCACAGTCTTCTTTGAGCAGAGGTCTGATTGCATTAAAATCCTCAACTAACAGCTCTAAAGCATACTCAGGATTTATATTGGCAGCTTAGGCTATTGTATGCATTGACCAGGTGAGTACTGTGTTACAAGTTGGAACTGTTGCTATATTTTTTGTGTCATTGGTACTGCTTGTAGTTCGGTCTGTGAGCAGAGGAAGTGTAGACAGTGATGCAGTTGTTGTTTAGGCTGGAATGAATACACTTCTTTCCAGACACGATGGGGAAGCTGCACAGCTGTGAATTCTGGTAGGGATGCAGAAACTGATGTCCTATTAAACATAATATCTAGTATTTATTCCTGATTTATTGATGGATTCTCTCCATAACTGCTTCACATAATGGCCTTTACATGATGGCTGTGGACAAATACCTAAATTTGCTACTTGGCTTTCCCATCGTTCATGCTGAATTGTAAAGAATTACAAGGTAAAAGCTTCTGGAAAACATGCTCATCTCCATCATGTCTTGTTAACCAAGGTGTCTTTATAAAGGCTTCATCTTCAGTTTTGTTGGACTATATTTTGCATGTTATCTTTGTAAAGGTGGTTATGATACATGTCAGTTTGAGATGGCAGAATTAGAATACTAGGGCTCTTAAGTTGGCTGGAGAATATTGAGAAAGGTTAGTATTTTAGGGTATACTTGCTAGTGCTTCACTTGCCTAGAAATAAGTATTTTAACTTTTGGCAGTCTGCAACTGGTTGATCCACTCCTAATTCTTACACTTTTGGAAGTACGTGCAGGTAGTCAAACGCATTTCTTTACACAGGACAAACTGCAGTCTTGTCCTGAAATGTTTCAGTTTGCTTTCTGTATCTGGGTAACAAGACATGAGCACCATAAACCTATTGGGAGCCAGGAGTATTATTGGTCATTGAATTTGTCCCGACTCAAATTCTTTAACCAAATTTTCTTCCCACAAGATTTAATGGTGGCTTTACCAAAACTTTGTTTTTGCAACACTTCCATCAGCTGTGCTCCACAGAAATACTGCAGATAGTAGAGTGGAAAGTGTAGCTTCTTGGAAGTAGTTCAGCGTTGCTGCAATTCATGGCCATCTTGCTGTCTCAGGGGTAAAATGAGATGCTTATTGTGTGAAAGCAATGGCAGCAAAGTAGTTTATGCTGTCTCCTGTAGCAGAATGGAGAGTCTAACAAGTTCTATAGATAACACTAACAAAACTTGATTATCTGTAAAGAATTAGTAATGTATAAATACCAATACAGTCTGCATGTAAGTCAGCCTGAAATGGTTAATAAACTACTTTTCAGAGAACAGTATGTGTAGACCTCTACCACGCTTAAATTTTATTCTGTCACAGTCACTTTATGGCTTCAAAACAAGCATGACAAATCTGAACCAGATATTCTGGCCTGGCAAAACATAAATGAGTGTCCAGACCATCATGAGGGGATGATTGCTGAGCTAGTGAAGGTATTTGTAATGACTTAAGGTTGCAATTGGTCTGTTTTGGTACCTCCATGCATTATTAAGATTTTATAGGCCAACCCTCTAGGAAAAATCCTATTTCTGCTGAAAATAAACATTTAAGTCCTTATGATTTATCATGTTGAGATTATTTTTATTCTCAGTGTCTCAAGGCAAGCCTCAGATGTGTGTGTCTTCTTGTTGATTTCTTTTTCCAAAACAGTGCTTGCTCTACCACAGCTGCTATTATCTTTGCAGGACTCAACTTGTTGTTGAGCCAGTATCCAAAGAAATACACAGTCTTGGAGCCACAGAGATTGCAATGGCTTGTAAGATTGCAATGGCTTGTATTTCTGTAACAGGTCAGCACTTCTAATCAGGGAAGGCAATGACACTTAACTAGAGCTGAGCAGAGTATTTCTGCCTGCTAGTTAATAGAAGTTTTAAATAGAAAAATAGATATCACTTTTATGGGAATTGTTGTTGCAAAACATTTATTCTTTATGATTGTCTCATTAAACTGTAATTTGATTTATGGCTCTTAGCTAATCACTCTTTAAATCATTGCCTTTCAATTCTCTGTCTATGTACTAGTGTACTTCAGAGAAGAGCATTGTCTTATTATGTAACTGTCATTTTCTGGTAGTTTCTCATTAGTATAGGTGCCTCAGATGTCGTTTTGGTTGAGGCTATGGTTTTCCGAGGTATTCCAGATCATATAAAAAATGCAGATACTTCAACCAGACTAGAACTTAGTTTTTCTTCTCCTTTAGATATCTGTAATTTGGAAGCTGTTGAGGCCTAAAGTCATTACCAAGGACCAAGGCCTCTGCTAGTCCAGAAGTTAAAAATTAAGAGGTGTTTATCAAAGAAACCAGTGTGGTGTGTTCATACCCAGCCAGGCTGCGACTAGGTCTGGAATGGACCTTGCATAAATGTATGTATATGTGCCTGTGTTTTACCAATTTGCTCTTTGTATCTGGGACAGCTTTGCATTGAAGAAGATTCTCAGGCTTCCCCGTGTGTGTGGTTCAAGTGTTAGTAACAGTTAACTGTGACGGTGAACAAAGAAACAAAATATTCTGTATTACTTAAAGCAGAAAAAACCCCAGAGTCTCCACCTCTTCTTTTTTCTTCTTTTTTAAAGACACCATGAAACATGTATTTAAATGCCCTATTTAATACCCTATTTAGGTGAAAGCCTTCTGTAAAAAAATCTCGAAGAGCATGCTTTCTAGTTCAGGGTTTTGTGCTGTTCTCCCCTCAAGGCTTTTTCAGATATATTCAGTCTTAAAGGTAAGGTGTAATGTGTGTGAGAGTATTGCATTATGAAAAATCTGCTTTTATATCCAGTTTTGATGGTAGACTTCTTTTCCCCATTCTGTTTCAAGTTTTTTTTGTATTTCCCAAGGCTCAGCCATGTGAGCTCCACCAAAATTAGTATTGTGTTCAGGACAGAAATATTAGAAGGGAGAAGAGGCTAGAGGGAGCTGTGGGTTTATTCTACCTGGTCCTTGCACAATGCTGTGTTGAGCTCTGTTTTATCTACACAGAGTCCTGGTAGTGGCCTTACCCCATTTGGTGAAGTAATGGAACTGTGTTTCAATAGGATATTGATTTTCTGGGCCTGCATCACAATCGTGCTTCTGGCAACAGACTGCACTCTGATATGCTTCTTTGGTGGCAAGTAGTGATGAATGCCAGTCATTGTTAAAAAATTAGTCTAGGAAGATACTGTTTAAACATGCAATAGATGATGCTGGATTGCCAGGTAAGCATATATTGGCATTTCCAGTAACTAGTCATGATTTCCAGTTTTTCTAGTTAGGGTTATCAAGTTAGCTAACTTAAGCAGTCTGCATCGCTCATTTTCTTTTATGGGAGGGGAGAACTTGAAGTACATAGCTCCTCTCAGGTTTTTCTTTTTCTTGCACGTACATGCAAACGATTCACAGGCACTGTTTTGTTGATGTTTGTGGTTGTGATCTTTGCCAACATCCTGATTATTAAATTTTCACAGATCTTGCCACCAAATGGTGGGAGCCACAGAAGACAGGCACTGCTTCTTCCACTTGTCTACTACAGTGCCAATGCTTGTGCAGTGAGCTGTGTCAGTACTGTAACCTAGCTGACTGCAAATACAGGGGTGTGCACAAAGGAAGGGCCACTACAGGTGGGATAGGCCTACCTTTTACTGCAGCAGTGTCTGTTTATTCTGGTGGGAAATGTTTAAAAAGGTCTGAACTCAGACCTACCCCTGTTGAACTTTGCTTCTCGGTTTTGAAACTCAGCTCTGGAAAGGTTTTTTGTGACTGTCTATTGGGTTGAACCTCAGCTTGTTGAGAAATGGTATTTTTTTCCCCTTTGAACAGTGTATTTTGTAGTAAAACAAAGCCACACTACAGCCAAACACAAACAAACTCACTAAGCTCAAACCGTAACAGGTAACGTTATGGGTATAGAATTGGGGTTTTTTAAGTGCTTTTAAATTACTTATTCTATAAATAGTATACTGTGGTCTTGGATCTATAGTTAATCTTGAAGCTCCTCATGTAATAGAACATATGATGAGATCTTCCATGAGTTTTGAAAACTGAAGAATAAGCTTTAAATAGTCAACACTTTACAGTGAAGTGTGGGTGAAATAAATAATCTTTGACATGTATTCTCACCATTCTTAGGCATACTTCTTAGGCCTGTTTATTTCCAACACACTGCTAGCCCTGGCTTGTCTGTACAAAATTCTAAAAGAATGTACTATGTGATACTGGAGAAAACACTATTTTCCCCCAGTATGACTTACTGTGGAGTACACAGCCATGGCAGGTATCTTAGGGTACTTTTCATGCTAACAAAAGTAAGCATATGCAATAGTATGTGCTGTGTATCTCTGTTGTCAAATGACTGTGTGCAGTAAACTGGAGTCCTAAGGAGATAGTTGGGTGATTTGCTTTAATCACCTGTGCTTTTGCACTACTTGGGTTTTTCACTGACTGTGTGTGACTAAAAGAGTTAACCTGCAATTAGACAGGAACACTTCTGCTGGATTAATTTACTTTCTGTTTCTGGCTACCGATTTCCAAATGCTTTTTCAACCTTCGAGTGTATGTACGTTTTCTACATGTAGGCGTATGGAGAAACTGATTTTTACCAGGAAACAATTAGCAGTGCTTGGGAATAGATAGTGTCCTGCTGATCTGAGTCCTAGGTACTCATGGTTCTCAAAAGTATTGCACAGCTCAGATAGTATGTCTGGCTATGCACTATAGTAAAACTCAGGATCTTTGAGAAATTTTCATGAAAAAGACACAGGTGCTGAAATCATGATTAAATAATAGTCCATTCTGGCTGAATTTTGTGAAATGAGCACTGAACACTAGATTCCCTGAGATAACCTCATGTCTGAATGTAAATGCTCCCCATGTCTCTTACAATGGATCTTAATGGGTACTTGAGAGCTGAAGTAGTTTTTACTGAGAATTATGTATTTGGTGAGCTTAAATGTGACATAGAATTTTTTTAAAAAACCAACAAAACTTCCTCTTTTGTCCACATTATTTATAGTTTTTAAAATCAGGCTGCAACAAAAGCTAGAATAGTTCTATCACTGGGATGGAATGATGAAGAGTATTATAGTGTCCTTTTCAATATGCCACTTCTATTGTTAGCAGAACTGGAGAATTAATTTTGTTCTGGGGTGAAGTTCTTAGACAAAGACAATCTGCTTCTTCCCCAATTGTTCTTACAAAGAACAATTATACTTGGCATTAAAATATATTTAAAGAGTCCTTGTCTTCTCCTCCTTAGTAACAACAGCAAATCCAGCATTTAAAGAATACTGCTGGTCTTGAGTGCTCAGAGATGGACATGGTACTCCTCAAATCACTTGCGCTAAGTCAGTCTTTACAGATAAAATCCACATTTAGGTCTTGTAAAGGTTACCTTGTGCTCCACCATCATGTTTGTCTTTTTGTCTTGATACTTCTGCCACTGAATAATGTTTTTGTAAAACCCAAGACTTTCCTTACTCAGAGAACCCTAGATCATTTTTTCATATATCTATGCTGTTTGTCTTCCTGAAAGAATTTCCTTTGCTTGTAACACTGGAAAAAAAATTTGCCATTAACTATGGTATGGATACTTCCTGCTTATGGCATTCTATTTACTATATTAACCAGTCTGTTTGTAAACACAAAACCTGTTGGTGAGTGGGAAATGGCAGTTTCTGCTACATGGACTGGTGTTTGATGCTTCAGTTAAGCCTCTTTTGGACATAACCATGTGAGCACCTAAGTGCTCCAGTTTAGGAAGGCTATCCCATGTTTAACATACAGGCATAAAGTATTTTCAAATGCAGCTTTCTTTAAAACTGACTTTGCCATGCAAGCATTCTGTAAGTAGCTAATAAACCCGCTTGGTTTTGGCCACTGGTTTTTTAATGGATACAGAAATACTGAGTCTCGGTTTCTTTCATTTAATATCTGCTCTGATATTTATGCACAGGTGGGAGTGAAGGAGGCCTTTCTAGTTCTTGTTTCACGCATAGGTTTTGAAGGTATGGAACCCTACCAGTTCATTCAGGTAGCATGTAAGGAAAACTGTTCATGAAAAAAAGGTCACACTGAAATAACTAGCTTTTAACAAACACTGGTTCTTGCTCTTTGATTAGATGATTCTTAGTAGCATGCATTTATTGCTGAATATTTACCAGCTTTTTATTGAGCTGGTAAATACAGACCTCTAAAGTAGGCAATTTGAGCCAAAACTTCTGCACCAATTGTATGGTATCCATTTTTTTGCTCAGTTTGTCAAAATGCTAAGCAGTGTTCTGAGACCTGACCTTTTAAAATTATTTTCATCTGAGTAAAGCCCTGACACCCACCTGCTATCTTGGGGTTAGAACTAAGGTCATCATAAGTGCCTTTCAAAAGTATAAGCTAAATTCTGAAGTGTTGTTTGCAAAGTGGGTGCTAATCTAATTCCAGTACAACGCATAATACTTTGTCTTTACCAGCTTCTACCAGCACAATCAAAGTACGTGCACGAGCTGTCAGTGAGGAAATGTTTCTTTACATTATTTTGATAATGTACTCAGTACTACCTGAGGGTAGTACTGATGCTGTTTTGTGTTTCCAGAACTATCATCTTCACAGAGTCACAGAATGGATAAAATACAAAGGGACCACAGTGGGTCATGCTGTTCAACCTCCCTGTTCAAGCAGTGTCATCCTAGAGCATATTTCACAGGATTGTGTCCAGACAGTTCTTGAATATCTCCAGTGGGGAAACTCTGCAACCTCTCTGGGCAATCTGTGCCAGTGCATGGTCACCTGCACAGTGAGGAAGTTCTTCTTTATGCTCAGGTGGAAATTCCTGTGTATCAGTGTCTGCCCATTGCCTCTTGTCCAATTGCTTCTCACTGGTGAGAAAATGGTCCCCCACTGGTCCATTGTCTTGACATCCTTCCTTCCAATACTTGTATGCACTGATGAGATAGTCTTTCAGTTGTTTCTTCTTAATGTTGAACAGTGCCACCTCTCTCTGCCTTTCCTTGTAAGAGAGATGCCTCAGACCCATCATCATTTCTGTTGCCTCTGCTGGACCTACTCCAGGAGCTCCATGTCTCTCTTGTCCTGAGGAGCCCAAAACTGGACACAGCACTCCAGGTGAGGCCTCACCAGGGGCAGGATCCCCTCCCTCCACCTGCTGGCAATGCTCTCCCCGATGTCCCCCAGGATCCCTTTGGCCTTCTTGGCCACCAGGACACACTGCTGGCTCATGGACAGCTTGTTGTCCAACAGGACCCCCCGCTCCTTCTCCTCAGAGCTGCTCCCCAGCAGGTCAGCCCAAGGCTGTGCTGGTGCCTGGGGTTGTTCTTCCTCAGGAGCAGGGGCCTGCACTTGCCTTTGCTGAATTTCAGATGGTCCATCTCTCCAGCCTGCCGAGGTCCTTCTGAAGGGCTGCACAGCACTCAGGGGTGTCAGTCACCCCTCCCAGCTTAGTATTATAACAGAATTTGTTGAGGAGAAATCTGTCCTATTATACAGGTCAAGGATAAAGTTGAATAGTTCTGGCCCCAGTACTGAACCTTGGGGGACACAACTAGGAACAAGCCTCCAACTTTTCCACTGATTTTCACCCTCTGGGATCTGCCATTCAGCCAGTTCTCAATCAATTTTGCTGTCCACTCATTCAGTCCACACTCCCTGAATTTGTGTACAAGGATGTTGTGAGCAATGGTGTCAAAAGCCTTGCTGAAATTAAGTAGACAGTATCAACTGCTCTCCTCTGATGCGGTATTTATCAGTGGAATGAAGAACCCGTTCCAGGTGTGGCTGTCCTTCACTGCTTGTTGGGTTCAACCCCATGGCACAGCACTTGGCACAGTTCCTTGGCTGATGCTTATTATGCAGACCTGTCTAACTTTTCCCTTGTCAGCCGCTGCAATGGGCTGTGCAGAGCACCCTTCGCTCCGTGCACGGTGTTTGTTCTTACTAGTGTATTTAAAAATGGATTGTGGCCTTTATCATTGTTTTGCATTCTCACTACAGTGGGAGGTTGCCTGACAGTGCGAGGCATGTCGATGGGAGAGACAGGATTTGGAGCCATTTTAGGAATACCTTCAGTGATCCAATGAGCAAACTGCATTACCTGTCAGGAATAGTATTTGGGTCTCAGAATGTTTAGTGTGAGTGTCTAGTGAACAAGCAGGGAAACAGACCTGGGACTCCCAATTACAAGTCAATAACGGTTCAACCACTGCATCCAATATTCAATAGTGTTTACTTGGCTGTAAGTTATCAGAAGGGAGAGACTTCCTGGCATGGTAATAATTGCTCAAAGTGAATTAAAGAGTCTTTATAGTTCCTGTAGTGCCTAATGGGTGATTCAAATTGATTAGTTATTTATGAGTATAAAATTAATTTGTTTACCTTTCTAGGAGTCTAATTCAGTTCCTAGATACAAATAAAATGATCCAATCTCATCTTTTGATGTGGACTTGTGATATTTTTTTCCTTTGAAACTCAGCATGTAGCTGTAGCATTCTGATTGGCAAATTGTTTGAAGATCAGATGCTGGTAATGAAATGCACGTCTATTCAGCCTCTCCTTATTTAAGTTCTGATACTTCCACTGGTACTGCTGTAAGCATGAGTTCAGAGGTGTCTGCAGTCAACATATGGTTGTGCTAGTTGTTTACTTCAGGATGTTTATTTTTGAGGATTAAGTGCAAAAGCTCTTAAAGCTGACTTTTAAATTACAAATCCTTAATGTCAAATATGGTGTTTTGTGGATTTTAAGCTGGAAATGAAAGGTATGAAAAGTGCCAGGCCCACTAAAAGAAAAAACTTTTTCACATGGAGGAGGCATGTCAAAATTAGTAACCTGGAGATGTGGAAAAAGATGGAGTGGATGTGGTTGATTGGGTGAGAAGTGGTAAGGAGGTGTAACTGTTTCTGTATGAAGCTCTACAGGGAGGCAAAATGGAAGTTTAGAGCCAATAAGGTGGTGAATTAAAGCTCTTAGGAAGCAAAGAGAAGTTGCTAAAGACTGTGGTGCCAAATGAGGAAACCTCATTTTAATACAGATATATCTTTGAGACAATTTCCAAATGTGGAGTAATAGACAAGGAAGATATATATTCCTTGTTTTTTCTGCTATTAACAAATTGTGTAGACATCTAGTCTTAATAGTAACAAAATCATGACTCGTATTATATTAGCATTGTCTCTCAAAGTCAAAGATGATTGGAAAAACAGCAGTTAGACTAATTTTTAAATAGTATCACTGTTTACCATATAATTGCTGTTTATCTCAATGGAAACACATGATGACTTGATTCTATGATTTTGTGTTTCTTCTATTATTTTCAAGATTCCAGAATTCTCATCAGTCTACTGTCAAAAGCCCCAGCTTTGCCACTTTGCTCCATGGCTGTGAAATAAAGCCGTCAGCACAGAAATTCTTGTCAGAGGCAGTGATGAGACTTGATGGAGCATGCAAAAGCACACTGAATGTCAAATCAGAAAATACTGTGTTTACATTGTTTGTTGAACTCTGCTGCACTTTATGGAATCTAAGATGATGTGGGATTGCCACTCTTATTATTTCAGTGATCTACATAGCTTCACGTCCTAGTGCCATCCCTCTATTCTCACTTCCTTCATACTGCAGTACCTGTGCATGGTGACACTTGTCAGTGCTGCTGAAGGATTTTATTACAGCCACTAAATTGATCTAACCAAACTTTCTAGAGAGGGTGTTGATTTACAGACAGTCTTATGCTTTCATGTCTGGACAAAGCAAGGAGTTTCAGTCTGTCAATTTTCTGAATCTGCTGCTCTGGGTAGGATTTCTACCACTGCTGTCTTATGACCCTTAAATCCCACCAACCACTATGATGAACATCAAAGACCTTGCAAGGTTCTGTTTCTACCCATCTGTGTCTCAGTAAGAGCACCTAAGTGGCCCCATGCAGTTTGGCTTAATTCTCACCTTGTTTAGTCAGCATCAATTGGTCTAATTATTTGTGAGTGGCATAAACAGCCCTTATCACAAGCTGAAAATTGTTTTGCAAAGGAAACTACTTAACTTTAGATCTTAAAGAATCCATAAATTAATTTGAGGTTGTTTGTAAAATGTGAAAAGGAAAACGTGCAGGTCATGAATAGGCTTGTATTCTGGCGATTGCAGAGATTGAAAATTATGTCCCATCTGGAGCCGTCCTCCTCATTTTCCTCATCCTTCTCCATGCCTCTGGAAAGGAGGGTGCTGCTGGGCCTGCTTGTAAAGCAGTACATGAACTTCTGCCTCGCTAACAGTGTCTCTGGATCCCAAAGCAACTTTGTGCTCTTGCTCTCTCTGCCTCTGTTATTTGAAGAGCTGTGCTGCTGGTGTAAGGGGTTTCTTTTTTTTTTTTAATTATCTTATGTTTGTTTGTTTTTGTTTGGTTTTTTTGTTGTTGTTGTTGTTTGGTTTGGTTTTTTTTCCTTTTTCCCTTCAAATTGTAGCTCTTGTAATGGTTCTGAAGACTACAGATATTGTTCCTGAGGACCATGTCTAGAAAATATCTCTTCATTTAAACTCAAGAAAACTGCTGGTGCAGGAAGACAAGAAACTATAACTTAATTGTTGCATGACTTTGTATTAAAGTACTGTGTGAAGTAACAGTAGAAATTCAGGCTAAGCAGTTAAACTACTTAATGTTCTCCCTTAAAATATTTGCATAAGTTCTGTAAGAGTAGTCTGACTGTCAGAACTCTACTGCAGGCAAATTTTGGATAAAGATTGCAAAGGAAAAATGGTCTCTGTACAGAGAGTATCAAGGAACTAGGAGAAGTAACCAGAAAGCCTGATTGTGGATTGCTTTCAGGCCTTTCTAAACTTATTTTACTAATAAGCATGAATAATGGTATTTCTTCCTTTCTGCTTTCTTCTCTTTTCTGCTTGTGTTGCAAGTGTGGCTAAGCTGGATTTTCTTGCTGTAGAATGGAGAGAAACAAACATTTTTAGACCATTCATTGCCTGTTTATTTCTTATTCTAGATGCAGCATAGCTTAGCTTACTGCATGTAAGGGCTGTTGCAGGAATGTTAATATTTAGACTTCTTTCAGAAATGTCTCATTACATTGTTATTTCGGGATTCTTTGTTCATTGACTAGAACCTGACATTAAGTTGGGTTTTTTGGTTTACTTCTGATAAATACTTTCAGTGACTAGATGTGGAAAATAGCTATACATCTTAAAATTAATTGTCTAGTTCTAAAGACAGAACTCCTCTCTTGAATTCCTGACAACAATTTTCAGAGCAAAATTCAAGAAAAAATAATACAATTTTTTACTACCATGATTTCTTAGTCTTTTCACTATAGATAAATATCTATTCTAAAATTCAACCTAACATAATTTAGGAAAAGAACATTTAATGCTCTTAAGTCATTAAAACCTAATGGTTAGTTCTATCCAATTTTATAATTAAAACAAATTTAAGGTAAATGTTTATTCAGAGATACCTTTGTCCACTTACTTGCACAATTTAGAGGAATAATCACTTAGGTACCTAGGAAAATTCTGAAGATACCTATATCCCTGGAATAAGTTACTAAATTGAAGTGAGAGCTTTATGAAGATAGAGCTGAGTACTTAGTAATACACTTTTTGTTACCTCATTTGATTCCCAGAATTCTCATTTGATTCCTGCTATGAAAATGAGCTTTTCAAGGTTGTGTGGAAGGACAAAAATGGAAAACCTTAGAGAGATGGACCATCGTTCAGCATCGTTTCACAGTCAGTGATAAATTATTGCTGTGAATGTTTCCTGCAACACTTAAACTGGTTGCCTACCTGCTGAACTTGAGCAGCATATGATAACAGCGTATGGGGGCATTGGAGAATAGGCGTTTAAAACAAACCCAGAGAATTGCAGAACTGAAAGCAAATCCAGTGTTTATTTTTGTTCTAAAAAACAAAAACAAAAACAAAAAACCCTTCAGTTTAACACCACCCTATACATAACCTACAGGTAGCTTTGTTAATCTTTAGCATAAACAGCTCCATGTTTGCTGGAGTAAACATGTTCACTGTAATGATATAAAAATTTAAGAGTTTTGTTGGGATATTTCTTTGCTCTACTATATAAGCCTTAATTTTTTAAGTACCGAGCACTGATTTGTCTTCAGCTTTGCAACTCTGCCACCTTCCATGCTGTTGATGTTACTAAATCTGTGAGACTGTAATATCTGTGCTGTCCTACAGCTAAATGTGAATCTGTGCTGTGGAAAAAGCTCTTTACTCTTTTAAGTTTACTAAGATCCTTCATGAGTCCCTTTTGAATGGGAAGCTCAGACAGAAGAGAAATGAGGTTAGGTAAATGTTCTCTTTTGTCTTCATGTTTGTTCAATAGCAAGAGCTTTATTTCTCAAGGTATGGTAGTCCTAGCTCTTGGGATTTCATGTGATGGCAATACATTTTAAGTGCTGTCAGTGGTTGTCTCACAACGTCTGTTTGTATGAAACTCTCCTGCCCCTTTTCTTTCCCTTCCTTCCCTGGAAGGTACCATGTATGGGCTTCCTGAGCATTTGGTTGAGATTGGCACATATAGAGTCATCCACTTGTTCCCCAGACAGACTATTTTATAGGATTGCATACCTGTAGAATTGTTAAGGTTGGAAAAGACCTGTATGATCATTGAGTCCAACAATTAGCCTAGAACCGGCACCATGGTCAGTACTAAAACATGTCCTCAAGTGCCATATCCAAAAATGATGACTCCACCACTTCCCTGGGCACCCTGCTTGATAACATCATAAATAATTTTTTCTTAATACATACTCTAAACCTCTCCTGGTGCAAACTGAGACCATTTTCTCTCATCCCATCACTTTTTACCTAGGAGAAGAGAGTGATCTCCACCTGGCTGTAACCTGCTTTGAGATAATGGTAGACAGGGATAAGGTCTCCTCTCAGCCTCTTTTTTTCTTCAGGCTATATCCCCCCCAGCTGCCTCAGCCACTCCTTGTATGATTTGTGCTACAGTCCTTTCACCAGCTCTGTTACCCTTCTGAAGGTGTCATCCAGTGGATGTACCAAAATGTTACCAAAAGAATTTGATTTCAGAAATACTTGAAGTTATGTCCCATCCTGACTTGTCTACTATGTCATGTAAAACTTCTATTAATTGATGCAATAATCACAAGCAAGCAGTTTTTCTGCTAATGAAGGTCCGTAATTGCTGACTTAAGTAGAGTTCTGTCTGCTCGTAGGCATCAAATTTAACCCAGTTTGTATAAAACTATATTCTTTGCATCTAGCTGCATACATATATGTTTTCTATATACTTCTTAGCCCACAATAAAACATTGCAAAGTTGTTGTTTGGGTTTTTTATGAGGTTTTTTTTTTCTTTTCAAAAGTGTGAGGTGTTGAGGTGTGCAACTAGAGCCCAACTTTTCCCTCTGTGGTCCAAATAGCTCACAGATTTTCATTAATCTTTATAGGGACACTAACATTTCAAAGATAATAGATTTCTGGTAATCACTGAATTATTTTCTACTGACTTCCTATACCTTATGTCGCTTTAAGCACTCTACAATATCCTACTTCAAGCTGAAACAAATTGGTTAGAATTTCAGGTCCTTGAAAATGTAATGGACAATATATAATTATGTTTCTGGCTAAGGTAAATTTACTTTTTACTTAACCTAACAGTTAAGTGAAAGTCTCTAGATAATTTTTCTCCCCTCAAATCCTGAAAAATGGCAGGTATTACTTGTGATGTTATGCTATCTCTAAGTGCTTAAAAATCTAAGACTAAAAGCTGATTCTTAAATGGAAACTAAACAGAAAAAAGCTTGAAGGCACTGCCTGTGCACTGTTACACAGCTACAGAGCACAGTCTGTAAAACTTGTACTTTGGACTTCATGGTAAAAAAGGCAGGTATGTGTATATAACTGATAACTGTACACAGAAAACAAGCCTTTTAGTAGCAACCGTCTAAATATTTGCTGATTTCAAATAAACCTGACTCAAACCCAAAGCATAACAGCAAAAACAGGTCTAAGAATGTAGGTATAAAACTACACTAGTGGTGTGGGAGAGATTTTGATTTGGTTACTTGATTGTAATTTCCACTTTTTTACTATCTCAAAGTGTGTTTTGAGATATGAAAATTGTTATTGTATATGTACATTGTACATGAAAGTTGTATATAAGACAAAAAGCAAAATCTGAAGTTATGGTCATTACACAAGTTCACTCAGTGTGTTTGTTTAACTTAATAATTTTATCTTCAAGATGGTATTGTCAGCTACTTCCTGTCCAGAAAAAGATTACATTTCAGAATAGTTTCCATGCAGTGGAAGCCAGTGTGATGCAATACTTTGCCCCAAATGTATACAATTTTTATCAGACCTCAGAGCATTTTTATGAACATAGAAAATTCTGTGATTCCCTGTTGCTTTGAACTGTTTGCAGAGCTTGTTGATTTAGACTCCCTAAACAACACTGACTGTGCTTGGACACTGTAGTTTATGAATTAGTTTTGACGAGAGCTGCACTTTTAATCACTCTCTTAATTTCTTTTTAGGAATCTCTTCTCAAGCCGCTTATAGTAATAAAAGCTTGCTTCAGCTTCAGAAACAAGCTAGGAGATAATATTTTTAAGACTAGCAGGACACCAGGAAAAAGCTGTGGGATTAGTATGCTGACATTTGGAAAAAGCAAAAAGTTCTTTGTCCTATCCTAAATCTGAGGATAATCAACAAATGTCTGAAATTCCATGTGCAGTGTTCATGTTGTCTGACCTGGGGAGAAATCCCCTTGGATGACAGCTATTATAGAGGCTCAGAATTCAGTGTATGCAAAATGACCACATGCAAAACATGTGTGATGCCTGCTGTGGGGATTTGCAGTCCCCACAGACTGCAGAAAACTCTGTGCTGAGCATGCTGTCATGTGGCAGGGTCTGCTGTGTTCAGGGCTGTAATGGCATGAGGACAGCACACTTTTTGTCCAGTCTGCACCACTCCAACCAGCTTGGAGTGTGATTGCACTCCCATTTTGAGCTCAGGGATGTTGTCCTGTTTTTGTCTGCACGTGACATCATCTTCCTCTGAAACTCTTCATATGAAACCTGATGGATGAAATCTTGCTCTGTTTGCAACGAGAAAAAATTTCCAATTTTTCCAAAATTTTGTTGGACTTATTTTGAAAACAGTCTTGTGTGTGGACTCCATGTGCATCAAAGCCAGGAAGTCTGGATAATGCACTGGAGTTTGGAAGATCCATGTTGGAAAAATAGACATTGACATGAATCTCAAACCCGAGCTGAGTGAGAATACCCCATCACACCTGCCTATTTATTCCCTTTTCATCTTACTGGTTGGGAAAAATACCTCTGCTGAGGAATTAAAACTTCCAGGTGGCAGGCAGTGCCTGGGGGGGTTCCTTTTCTTTTAAAACTCAGTCCCTCTGTTGGTCACAGTCACTCAGACTAAGTCTGTGTTTACTTCTGCCTGGGTAGCTCTTTGCTTGAGCTCTTGCTTAGGAGTCATTGCCCATGTCTCCTTTATCTTTATCTGCAGTCCTGGCCTGGTCTTGTGTCCATACAGGGAAGTTCATTACCTCATCCTACATAGTGCAGCAACTTCTCTGCCAAAGCACTGTCAATTTAGCCCAGTATGGAGGAGGAAGGGAGGGTTGTATCTAATTTTTAATATTTGGTTTTAGCATCATTAACACTCCATATAGGGGGGCAAGTAGGACATCAAGTAATGTTGTAGAGGTTCATTCTTTCTTTTCAGTGGCCTTAATGTTTTCAGAGTAACTAAGATAATGGAATCCCAGCCTTGAGAAGTTACAGGGTTTATGGCATTCAAGGTAATTTTGGATTCATGGTAAACAGCAGTGTGAGGGAAGAAATGGGCAAAAAGAGGTCTTCACCACTAGTGCTGTAGAAGTACCAGATGTTAAAGAGTAGATACTTTTTATAAAGAAGAAGAATATATTTGTTATGGATTAGCAAGGAAATGCTTTCTATACTAACTTAAGCTTCTTTCACGCAATCTTTGATTAGTGTAACATGTTCCCTATATTGAGCAGTCTGCTTTTTGTTTGTTTGGTTGGGTTTTTTTTGTAAAGGCTGTGTTAAGGTGTCAAAATGGAAAGAGCAGTTGGAAACTATTCATTCAACAGTTAGTAAACAGTTTAGTAAACAGGTTTATCTCCTAAGCTTAGCGTAGGACTGCTCATGTATCAATGAATGAATTTCTGTATTGATTATGGAAAAGCCTGTTATGACTCTGCCTGCTATAGTGATACTTCTTATGCACCTTTACTCATCACATTGCTTCTTGGGTCCAGGAGAGCTTGGCCCTTACTTCTTGTTAGTCTTTGTTTGACCAGTGTAATGTTGCAGCCTAAGGCAATTAAGAACAGCAGGATATGAGCCTTAATGTTTTTGCCATGCCTGAGCGGACATTTCTAATAGTCAAACTGTGTTACCATGGCATTTTTATTAGTTTGTTTTCTTTTTGTTTAGCATCAGTGTATTTCTGGGAAAATGAATTGTTTTGCTGTGTAATTAGTGAGGAGTTCTTGTCTTAGTTCCTATTAATGTCTTTAATGAGTACTGAATACTGCCTGATAATGAAAGATGAAGAAGAGAAAGCTGAAAGGGGAAGAAAAGAGAGGGAAGACTAAGAAACGAGTAGAATGGTGAGGTTGTTTTTACAGGATTTATTTTTCTTCTTTAAAGTTCTTCTTCCTTTCTCAACTTCATATGAACAAAAATAAGGGGATGATGCTATACAGGGGATGATGCCAACAGTTGGGCTCAATAGTCCTTGAGGATCCCTTCCAACTCAGTTTATTCTGTGATCCTGTGAAAAATAAGGGACTTATTTTTTATATATAGAAATACATACTATAATTTTAAAAATTAATTTTTGATCACTTTTCTTCCTGTTTAACTAATATTGCTATAATTAATATTATTTCAGCTGAATTGATTGAAACTTCCTTACTGGCAGGACATCGTGTCCTTATGTGGATAATGGAAGAGCAAAACTTTTATGTAAAGATGTATTGGCTTTGAAGTTACAAATATTTTTTTATGTATTATACATTACCTTCTGCTTGTTCACAGATGTTTCAGGAGATCTAAAATTTAAGTAGCTCTATATAGTATCTTAATACAGAAAAGTACAGATGATGTGATTGTACACCAGCTTTGAAGGACTGCAATGGTGCATCAGTGACTGGCTCTGTAACACATTTAATCCTGTAGATATATAGTGCATAACTTACATTAGCTTGCAGAAATAATCTTTATAAATGTTCATCGACAAGTGTCAAAACAGTGGTCTAATTCTAGAGGCATCTGAAGTTTAGCGTTTTTGTCAGAAAAAAATTCTAATTATCCCAGTAATCTGGCAAAATCACGATTTATCCAACTCATTTGACAAAGGGAGCTATGCTTTTTCCATGGAGTGAAGACAGCTTGTCATTCAGTAAAGCTGTACTTAAAACATGGACAGACAAGACTGTAACTCTAGTTTTATCAGAAGTGATTAAAGAGGTGCAAGTAAGCTTCATTTATACTCTTCCATACCTAACTGTACTGTCCATGCCAGACCCACACTGCCCTGCAAAGTGCTCTGGTTTGTCTTGAGCAGCACTGCTAAGCAATCAGCAAGGAACATGCAGGCCACTTTATCAAACAAAATGAGGATATTTAGGTGTAGAAGAGTGTGATGACAGTGCTGGAGAGCAGCATCTCAGGGCTGAAGAGTTGACTTTCACTGACACTCACTTTAGCCATATAGTACTTACCTACCTTTTACAAATTAAAATCCTAACCTGTGGTGTGTTGAAAGTCCCAGTTATGTGATATACTGTATTGTGAGTGAACTGAGCATCAGTGCTGATCAAATGTATATTCATTAACCACACATCTACATCTTGGATTCAGTTCTTCTTTGGTCTTTAATTAATATGTCAGAGCCTTTATAGTTTCCTTTCAATGTCAATATTCATCAAAACAATTGTCAGGCTTCTAAGATTGTTCCCATATTTTTGATGGGCTCTTTAATTTTTCAGGGTTAAAGAGCTAGTGCATTATGTTAATATACATCCCTTGGTATTGGCATATGCTTAACTGGGAGGTAAATTATAAAATATATCTAATATTGAAGACTACTAAAGTTTAAGTATGATTGAAGAAGTAATTGTAGCTACTCAAAAGAGCAAAAAGAATTAGTTTGTTCTGTTAAACAAAAGGTCTATAAAAGCCAGACACCTTTGCATAACATTTGTGTGCAAGACATTTGGATCAGGAAAACAGCTATGCAACCTCCTATAGCTTGCTGATTTACAAGGAAAAGATGAATTGGTGCTGAGGGTATTTTTGTAGAGAACTAGGGGATTGATCCCCTTGGCGTCCCTTCTTTCTTCTTCATCTTTCACTGAAACACTCTTTGGCTGTCTCTGATCTGTTCTGCATACTTCTGTCATTTCATCCAACACCTGACATAGGAGAACACCGTGTCTGTCATCTGGTGAGCATCAAGGAATCTTGATTCCCAGTTGAGTAAGACAATTCTACTACTGAAAGCTGCTCTCTCTGCCAAGCAATAGAGATATTTCAGAGAGTTCACATGTACTCCTTTGTAGTGAGGCCAAAGTAAACCCCTTTGGCTACAAGTACGCACAAATTCTGTGTTGTTTGGTTTTGGGGTTTTTTTTCACTTTCTTTTATTTAGAGAAAAAAAAAAAAGTATTAAAAATATACCTCTGGAAAGCAAATGAAGGCAGGTCAAAGGGTATGAAAGGGTATGTTTTTTCACACCCTGAAAATGAGAGTCAAAATACCTAAAAAGTTAAACTCAATCTGAAGTCCTGATACTTAATATCTTTGGATTTTGATGGCAGCATTCCTTAAAAGAGATAGCAATCAGTATGTCATTAAAATGTAGCTAAATTTAAAATGACAGCTACAGTATCCTAGAATAGTTTCAGTTGGAAGGGACATTAAAGATAATCTAATTCCAACCTGCCTACATGGGACACCTCTCACTAGACCAAGTTGCTCAAAGCCCAATCCAGCCTGGCCCTGAACAATTCCAGGGATGGAACAGCCACATCTTCTCTGGGCAACCTGTTCCAGTGTCTCACCATCCTCATGGGAGAGAATTTCCTCCTAAAGGCTTATCTAAACCTGCTGTCTTTCAGTCTGAAGCCATCGCCCCTTGTCCTATCACTGCATGCCCTGGTAAGAAGGTTCCTCTACCACCTCTCTTGTAGCCCCGTTAGGTACTGAGAGGTTGCTGTAAAGGTCTCCACAGAGGCTTCTCTTCTCCTGAACAATTCCAACTTACTCAGCCTTTCCTGATAGGAGAGGTGCTCCATCCCTCTGACCATCTTTGTGGCCTCCTCTGGCCTCACTCCAGCAGGTCCATGTCCTTCCTGTGCTGGGACCCAGAGCTGATGCAGCACTGCAGGTGGGGTCTCAGCAGAGCAGAGCAGAGGGGCAGAATCCCCTCCCTGGCCCTGCTGCCCACCCTGCTCTGGATGCAGCCCAGGACACGTTTGGCTCTCTGGGCTGTGAGTGCCCATGGCAGGGGCATGTCCAGCCTCTCACCCTGCAGCACCCCCAGGCCCTTCTGGGCAGGGCTGCTGTGATCTGTCCATCCCCAGCCTGTGCTGATACCAGGGTTGCTCTGACCCAGGCGCAGCACCAGCACTTGGTCTTGTTAAACCTCAGGAGATTCCTGTGTGCCTTCTCCTAGAGCTTGTCCATGTCACCCTAGCATCCCATCCCTCAGATGTGTCAGCTGTGCCACTCAGCTTGGGGTCAAGTGCAAACTTGCTGAGAGTGCAGTATGGATGCCATATGGCCCCATGGATGCTCTATGGACATTTGGCAGAGGGTGCAATACTGGTCCTATTCTCTACGTCATTGATGAACATACCAAAACTGATGTCCATTGGAACTCTGAGCCATTAATCACTGCCCTCTAGATGCAACAGCCCTACCAATTCCTTATCCACCTAACTGTCCATCCACTGACTCCATCTCTTGCAATCTAGAGAGAAGTATGTTGTAGGGGACTGTAAAGTCAAAGGCTTTACAAAAGTGCAGATAACTGACATCCATAGCCCTCTCCTTGTCCACTGATATTGTCACTCTATTGTAGAAGGCTATCTTATTATCATCTTAGTAACATTAAAATATTTTTGGATTTCTGTGCAATGCTGTATGTCCTGTTAGTGGTCATGAGGGGAAAAAAGTTGTAAATTCTAAATTATAATAAGGGATTTTTTTGCCTTGTATGACTTTATTTGCTAAGCAATTTATAATTTAAAATGTATTTTATACATTATTTAATGTTGGTATAAATACCTTCAGTGTAAAGTTCCAATAAATGAGGGATTCACAACACATGTTCCCAGCCTTAATTAATGTTAATTATAGAGTAATTGTATTGAATCAGCCAGATTCGGTTCCAGATTGTGGCCTAAAATTGATGAGAATCATCAGAGTATTAGAAGATTTTGGAGAAGTGGACTTGAAGTTATGCACATTCTGCAGTGTGCAGTGTAGTGAGAGAAGTTACATGTGCATTAATGCCATTTAGTTTAAAGGGATAGATGGGCAGTGAGGAGCTGGGGAGATGATGGGATGGTGCTGCTAGAGATGTCTGTGTTTATCTGACTTCACAACTGGATGCTGATTTTTGCCTTAGAAGACTTGCATTTTTTTGCATATATGTGTTAACAAGCTTACCTGCTCTACACAGCAACACATACAGAATTCATCAAGTTTATCATGCAGAGCAACTTGTGTACATCCAAATGGGCATAACTGGCAGATAGCTTGTGTGCAATGGTAGTATGTACAAATTAGATTCATGGCTTCTTCTCTCTGTCCTTCAGGGAGCAACCCATCTTCAGCACCCGAGCTCATGTCTTCCAGATTGACCCAAACACTAAGAAGAACTGGGTTCCCACCAGCAAGCATGCTGTTACTGTGTCCTACTTCTATGACAGCACAAGAAATGTCTACAGGATAATCAGTTTGGATGGCTCAAAGGTAAATTTTATTTCAGCAAGTCTAGTTGTCTGGAATGTTTTTCTTACTATTTTCTGGTCTGATGTTATTTCTTCTCAGATGTTTGTTTCATTAACTGACCAACAGATTACTGACGTTTTAAAATGGTGACATTTCCTCCTTATATGTTTTAAGTGTTTATTTGTAAATTGTGTTTTCTGTGTGGTTGTATTGACGTCAATAACTATTGCTGAATTGATGGGATGACCTGTTCCTTGGTTAATACTATGAGAAGGCTAAAAAGACAAAAAAATGTACAAAAAGTACAAATAGGGTAACAATAACTTGTTTTCATTTCTGTACTCAGTCGTGTATCAATATAATTAGCTTCAGCATTATGAAGGACATCTGTTCAGTGGCCATAATCACTTAGTAAATCCTTTGTTATGTAATCTTCCAATTTTTGCTGTAGAGAATGCGAGGATTGCCTCCTAATAAAGCCTGTCTAATAAATGGTAAGCTTTTATCTAGACTCAGTTTGGTTTTAGTGGGGATTTTTTTGTGATTTGTTGGTTGTTTGGTTTGGTTTCTTTCCTCTGTTTTAACTAGAAAGGTTATTGTACTGAGCTGCTGCTGTTGTAGAACATATTGTCTAAGAAATTAATTTAATGTGCAGAAAATCCTTGATTATTTCTACCCACATAGCTATAATAACAGTAACATTACAAACAGTGTAGTAGAAAACTCTACACTAAGGGCATTAAAGATATACAGACTGTAATCAAGAGTTGTGATCCTTTTCAGAGACTTTCATTTGAAGCTTCTGGAAATGCATCAGTTCACAATGATTGGAAAAAAAACCAACTCTGTTAAAAGCGTGATGGTATTCACAGAGGTTTTATGATTACTTATTGAAAGCTGTAAATTATTACCCTGCATTGTTTTAAATATCCAGAATATTGCTATTTTCAATGTAAAAGGAGATTTTCTATCACAAAGAAATATTTAGAAATTGATCTCATAGTCAAAAATCTCCGCTTCATGTGGCTGAGAGTGGTATCAGAGCCTACCAGATTTTTTCCTGCTTTAAGTTTTACTTTGTTTTTTTCCTTTGCATCCTTCAAATCATCCAATTAGTTTGTCAAGTAATTAAAATACATTTTGAGTCAGGATTTATGAATAAAGACACTGGGATTGGAAGTAGATGATGTATGAAATCAAGACTACCTATTATAAAATGTGATGCTTTAACTGATCTGGAGATTATACAAAGTCCTTATTCTGACATCCACTGGGGTTCCTCTGTCTTCATCCTGATGTTGCAACTCCTGCTGAGTGCCTGCTGAATTAAACTGTCAAGTAGTTGTTCACCTATTTAGTTATTCTTTTGTCTACTGCAGCATTCCCTGTACAGCCAGAACTAATGGCAAGGTATATTGATAATGCAGTTCATCACTTTTATTTACTCTGTGAGTGCTGCAATCCTAATAATGTTAATAATGTTTTCATCCAAGTCTTAGATGAAGATCTAGAATCCCAGTCATGGTTAAGAGACTCCCATTCTTTCAGGTATTCACAATGCTGCTCTGAAACGTACACAGGTGAATAGCAGAGGGGACACATGGAAGAATTTTAAGTGGGATTCCAACGTAATTCCCAGAGAGTTCTTTTATTATTCTTAAAACCCCATCCTTCTTTTTAGCATGTCTGTTTATACAACATGGCATGTGCAAAGAATTAAACATAAATATAAAGCATTTTTAAGTTTCAGTGCACCCAGAGAGAGTCTTTGCTGTGTGGCATATGAGCTGAGTGCCAGTAACACTGGCTGACAATTTTCATGTTGCCAGTTGCCAAAACCACTTGTCAAACCCTACTGGTTTTGAAGCTGTCATGCCCCTCCCTCAGAGAGAATAGATCCAGCCAGGTTTTATTGTATACCTGAGTGCTGGTGGGGTTTACAGCATCCTTTGGGTTTGTATGGTGGAGAGAATGATGTGCTCAGTTCTCAGGTGCTGAGCAGTAAGTCAGTAAGTAAAGGCAGCTCACATGTGTATTCACCTAGACTGCAGTAAGGAATAATGGGGAGAGATATACTTTAGATTTGAATGGTGATCCTATTTCTGTCCCACACCCTTCTCTCTCTTTAGGTTGGTGCATTTCAGAAGTATTTCTGGATAAAATTTAACTTCTATCCTGATTATCTGAGAGTCATTAAATCTTTCTTCTTGAAAACAAAAGGACTTTTAAAGACACGGTCTTCACTCCCCTATTGTGCATTGCAGTTTCCCACCTGGATTTGCTTATGAGGTCTTTGGTTCATTTTGAAAGAGAGGGATTTTTTGCTTATTTGAGCTCAATTTCGTCAAGACAGGTCCTACAGACTCAACTCTCACTTTTAATGCATTTTGTGTAATGTTTTCTGAAGCTACAGTCTCCTCTTGAAATATCTCTCACCAGATATGATGTGTGTCCTTTTATCCTGACTACAAAAAAATTCTAGGACCATAAGGTGTTCAGTGTACAGGCTATATACTTTACAGTCATGCATAATATTTGGATCCCTGTTGCCCATGGCAGAGAAATCTTGATGCAAGTAATCTGATATAATTTGAATCTGGTTTCTCTGACCTCTTGAGTAAATATATTTTATGTGACCTTTTTTCTCCTAGCAGAACCAGAATCAAGAGAAAGCCTGAAAAACAAGATTTCTTATGTAGTATGGCTTGACAACATTGAGCAGTTGTTGCTATGGCTTTTGGTTCTCATTAATTATATACTCATTTCAGAGTTCCTTGGAAAAATGTGTTTTACTGCTACTTTCTCCTGGGTGATGGAACAAAGCTTCCATTATGTCTCCTGTAACAGTGCAGGCAGATTTTAGGATTATTCTGAGTCCCACTGTCTTTTCCATTTTGTCTCTCACCATCTCTGAGAAAAGGAAGAAGATCAAGTATAGTGTGGTTCTTGCTATGCTAATTAACTCTCTGATAATTTTTTTCACAGATACAAGGTAGGAAAACAAACTTGAAATTTTATATTCATCTGAAATAAGAGAAGGCTCTGGAAAAGAGTGGTTTCCCAGTCTGCAGGTTCCATGAACCTTGCATATATTATTACTCAGTCAAGTCTCCCATCGTTGTTACTGCAGATGATCTTGTTATTTTAGTCACTGTCTCACTTTAAAGTGACAATCTTTTAAATGCTCAATAAACATTTTAATTAAGACCTGTATGCACAAGTGTTCAGTGATTTTCCTTTGAAGAATTTAAAAAGTTCTGTGCCTTAAATTATTATTGCCATTAGTTTTAGCATAAGATAGATTTGTATTTGACCACTACTATATATCTTGCAGCTGTTGGGTTTGCAGTTGGTAAAATGTACAGCCCAGACACATGCCCCATTTTTTCATCACTAAAGTAATATGAAAGCGAAACATGAAAGCTATTTTATAATTCCAAAAAAGCCTGAAGATAACTAAATCAGTTTTCTTCAAAAGCTAAATGTCTTCCTGTCAGATTGACTCTGTTCTGTTTTTAAGATCTTCTTGTTCATTTATGGAAACAACATTCCTAAAAGTTGATGAAATATTTGACACTTGTTATACTGATAACTTTGCAATGAAATCTGGATTAGAGGAGAGCAGTTAAAGCAGTACCCATTTGAATGGACAAGACAGGGTTAATTATAAATTCTGATTTTAAAAAAATTGCTTTTTTAGGCTAAATATGCAAAGGTTTTATCTAGTTCTTTCCAGAGATAGTGACACTGGACTGTATTAGCATTACACCTTTAAAAGCATAGTTTTGCATCTGAGAGATGTAGCATACCAAGGCTTTTAATTTAGGGAAGAAGGAACACCTTGATTTCCTTGTGAGACTAGGAAATTCAGTGAAAGGGCACTTTTNCCTTAAATCACTGGGATCTGAATGTGGTTTCCTCAGTCTTTGGACTAATACTGGCTACTGAGGTGAAGCCTCTTTATTTTTCTCTCTTGGAAAATAAAGGGAAGAATCACAGCCAACTCTGTCTCAACACAATTGTTTTTAAAAAGTTTTGTTTCTACCTTTCTCTCTTGCAAAAAAGCTGTCCCATTCTGGACCAGGCACCCTGTTAAGGTTCTCCATGCTGCAGCCTTTCATGCGGTCAGCAGAAGCATTTCTCCCAGGTTTTTGACTGGGTTAATCTGCAACCAGCTATGATGCTGTCACTGCAGGAAATGGCACCTGTGAAGGCTTTAAACCTGTGTTTTGCTTGGAGGTCTCAGCTCTCTGGCATTGGAGTCTTCTTCTGAATTGAGCAAGTTGTGTCCATGACATAATAGTCATGCTCTCAGACATGTGATGCAAGTTTCATTTAATCAAGCAAAGGATGCTCCTGGGCTTAAGCAGACTGGACAAGATAGCAGAACTCGAGCTGGGAGGAAGAATCTGTTCTACACAGTTCCCAGGATATTTAATTTCAAGCATATTATTGTTGACAGCTTCCACAGGAAGTGAGATTTGTGCATTAAATGAGCTTGCACAGCTCTGTTCTGGGCTTCCACCTGGTTATTTCAGAAGTGGGCTTCCAACCACTAGCAGTGCAAAAGAAGACAAGAAGCATACAAGTAAAAAAGAGTTCCAGAGCACCTCTTTTCTCAGAAGTGCCATCTCACATTCTCTTTTTTGTTCTGTGTGCTATAGACAGCTGTTTTCTACATGGTCAGTTGGAGGTGATTGTGCAGGTAGAAGTCTTCTGTCTTTATTTGCCCTCTGAACCTTTTGCCTAAACAAGGGAGAGTAATGTTTCATGTGCCAGAGACTTCACTGAGCAGCTCCTACATGAAAATCTGAGGGATGTCATTCAGGCAGTGCTGGAGATAGTTCTCCATCTTCTGGTCACACAGCAAATCCTGTCTTTGATCTGATGAGACTTCTTGGCTCAAATGTAAGCTTTCAGGCATTCCAGAATTTTCAAGGAGCTGTTCACAGTGGTAGGCAAAATTTGAATTTAGGCAAAGATTATCAGAAAGCCATTATTATCACTGGCTATGTTCAGATTTGCTCATCTTCATTAATATGAGTATAGTGAAGCTGCCAAAGTCACCAAGAAAGAGTTTTGTTAAATTTATCTGTCCTGCAGTATCTTTGCTTGTACTCTCCATGTTGCAATACAATGTATTCTTTTAGATTTCCCTGCAATACTCGTCTCCACCACTTCATCTGAGAACCATGTATGAACATGGATGCTGTTTGTGAGCTTGGCTGGCCCCTCAACTTTAATTTTTTTGGTCTTACCCTGTAGAATTCATAGAAAATTTTAATTTGGTGGTAGCTATGCTCCAGTGGTACCCAAATCTCTCAGCAAATCAAAGGGTGCAAAGTAAACTCATTTAAATAACTATTCATTTCAATATCCATCCGTAAGTCCATATCACTCAAGTAGTATTGACTGATTTTGACTTCTGGAGGATCTTGGCCTTAGGAGAGCAGTACTTGGTCTCTGTGATGTTAAAGTTTCTCAGTCACCAAGTGAAATTTCAGTTGCTTTTAGTAGAACCTGCTTATCACCTAGTAATTGCATTTTGGGTTTGTATTATCAGAAGTTAAATGCTGGAGGATTATATTTTTACATCCTGTAAATGCAAGAAAAACTAGAGAAGAAAAGTTACAGCAAGAGAAGCTCCACTTCTGTAGTTGATGTATGACCCTGCCATTGTTAGCCTTGCTTGTATGTGTGTAAAGGAAACAGACTTATAGAACAGGAATTTGAAAATGAGATGTGCTCCTTTGTTTTATTGAGTGTTATTTCAGTGAGAATCTCATATGCAGGAGCGGTTGAGGGAAGAGCAGCAGTGGAGTTGACAGACAACTTGAGAGGCACTGCCTTAGGGGACAAAGAAATGCAAGTGTGCAACAAAAAAGGACTTTGTTTGTCCTTATATGTAGAAACTTTAAAGGACTACTTGTAATTGCGAATTGATACCTACTCCCCATCCCAGCTTTTCCTCCTTTTACACAATGTATGCAAAAATATGCCTTTGCAATTTTAGCTGGGATTGAATTAGAAAACAGTTTCCTAGTTCCCAGTGTGTGTCTTGTTCATTGTAGATAGTTGCCTACAATACTAGCATTTTCAATTATATGTTGCCTTTAAAAAAATAAAAACCATGATGCCCGTTTTTTACAATTATTACCTTTTCAGGCAATAATAAACAGCACCATCACCCCCAACATGACATTTACTAAAACATCCCAGAAGTTTGGCCAGTGGGCAGACAGCAGGGCGAACACAGTCTATGGCTTGGGATTTTCATCTGAACATCACCTTTCAAAAGTAAGTATGACCAGTGGCGATTCTTCAGCTAGTGAAACTACTTAAGTGTATTTTATTCCTGCTCACTGTATCTTGACTCAGTACTCATTAGTGTTGTTATTTAAAAATAATTTACAAAAAAAATGTTCTGTGTCAATCCTTATACTGTAAAAGCACAAGGGTAAGTGTGATATCTGCAAATTTTCTTTAGAAAAAGAAATAGATAGAAGTTAAAGAAGTAAACAATTTGGTGCTTTATGTGTATTTAGTTCTCCTAGAAAAAAACTGCTGGTAGTCTTCAGATGCATTTCTGTCTTTCAGGCTACATTCACTTTCACTTTTCTATTATATCAAATTACTGTTATTTCCAAGTTTGCAGCCTTAAAGTAAAGCTAGTGGGAAATATATTCAGTGCAAAAGAAAAATACATTTTCTACTGGAATGCAAAAGTTGAAATGTTTGCTAAAGTAGTATGTGCCATACATGAGTTTCTTTTCTAGTCTACTTCTGCAGGAAGGAAATAGACCTCATTCCAAGAAAAGCAGTAATCCCTGTTTCTCAAACTGATCGCATAGATCCTCTGAGCATTCTTTCTATATTACTTACTGTTTTTCCTACTGCCCTGGTAGATGAGTCCAGGCAACTGTGCAAGTGTGATTTTTGGAATTTCAGTCCAGTTTAAGAATTTGTGTTTATATTAAGCCAAAATTTTCATATTTGAAATAAAGAAAAGATTTGGACATCTATTTGAAGGAAGAGTAATGATAGCAGCCCTTTTGAGAAAGTACTTGTCACTATCCAAGGAGAAGCACAGCCTGCCAGAAAACCATTAAAATGAGACCCCATACAGCTACTTTGTTTGGGCAAGCATTAAAATGTGTAAGATTTCTTCCTTTCATAATCACTTGGTTTTCCTTTCCACAAAGCAACACAAACCCAGGACATTCTGAGCGATTCTGGTGTTGCATATGCATTTGTGCACCTATCATTGCTTCAGTGAACTTGGAAACCTCATCAGTTAATTTGGTGTGTGTGTCCTAGAAGCACTTGCTTACCAACATGGTAATAAATTTTCTTAATATTTCAATGGCTTTAGCACAAATGCCTCATCTAGTTTAATACTCTCATAGACGAGCTTGCTTTTCTTTATCATAGATGGTTCTTTCAAGGCAAAGAATCCTGCTGTAGTCATGCACACACTGTTTACCTGACTTCACGTTTTGGGTTATCAGTGAAAATATATTGGGTTTTTTTTTAATCTGTTTTATCCTCAACTCTTTGCTTGCCCTCCCTCTGTCACTTTTTCAATTACAGTTCTTTCAATCCAATTCTTTTCACTGCCCTCAAGCAGATGTCTAGGACTTTTACATATGCCTTTGACATAAAACTCTATATTGCTGTTGAAAAATTAATTTGAAAGGCTACAGTAGACATTTTTTCTTAATTTCTATTTGTGCTGAACAGTTACTCACATTGCTGTTTTAAGGAGAATAAGCAAGTTTATTAAGAAAAATACAGAGTCACAGACATTTTGTGAAGATTATGGTGAATCTATAGGCCCTTTTCAGCATACATCTCAATGTATCTTAATTATTAAACTGATATTCATGTGAGTTGCAATTGCCAGTTGTTGCTACTAAAATTCCTAAAGATTAAACTTCTTCTGTTATTTAAAAAATTATAAACATATTGATGGGGAAAGAAAATTTTTCTTTAGATTAGAAGCTGTTCAGCCACTGGAGCTGGTAGGTATGTTAGGTTGGGAATCAGAAGAGCTGAATTAGATCTGCCCTGTAACTTCAGAGAAATTGTGTCTATACTCACTTTCTTGTTTTGTCTCTCCCTCAGATTACTTACTCTCGCTTCTGTGCATCATAGCCAGGTTTACCAGAGCATTCTGATACAGCTAGTACTTTAGGATTGTAAGTGTTTTAAGTTCCAGGGAGCAAAAGGCAGCTTGCAATCACCAAAAACAAACAAACAAAAACCCAAAACCAAACAAACAACCTAACCAAACCAACAAAACTGATTTAAAAAAACCCAAAAAACCCCAGTTGGTCTAGTCTGTGACCAATTTCCACAATTTAGTGATGCAAATAGTCACAGCAGATAAACTATTTATTCTCTCATTATTGCCTGCATATCTTACAGTACGTTTGATTTTGTACTATTTGTTTTTTGTTCATGTGTCTCTGCCCTTCTGAACTAATTGCTAGGGTAGAATGCAACAATGGCAACCTTTTTTCTGTACAATTATTGTGAACAGGAATTAGTGGAGTGAGACTGTCTGATGGAAAAGATGGAAAAATAATGTCATTCTAATCAACTTCACATACGAACAGTATAGAGGAAAATTAATTAAACATTTACTTCTGTTTACTGTGCCTCATCTCAATGTTAGACCATAAATTCATTTCAAGACTGCTCCATCAGAACGTGGTGATCCTTGAAAGATACCTGTGTTGGAGGATACTCACAGGACCATGATTTGTTAGTAGAGTTCCTCTTGCTGCTGCAGTAGAAGAAACAGAATGTCCTCTGACTTTCAGGAAAAATTAAGAATATGTCTATACTTTTGATAGCATTCTGATGTATGAGAAGAAATACCTCTTTTAGGGTTTGCTGTCTTACCCTCTTGAGTTAGCTGACCTGATTTATTCCATAAAACTTAAAGAATATGCTAAATGGAAAGTGCCATCATGGATACTGGCAGCAGTCTTATGTAGTCTCCATGCACAATTTTTCATATTTTCCTCAAAAATGTGATCTTCCAGAAAAATTCCCCTTTCCTATCAAGAGACCTCATCTTTGTTATTCAGGAATTTTATCAAGAGATAGCTATTCCATCACCTGATTGTGTCGAGGAATTCTAGAAAATTTGTGAAAATAATCTCAATCTAATTGGGCGTTTTGGCTCTTTTTTAGAATGCTGTCTGTTGATCTATGGTTTTTTTTTTAAAATGTTTCTATGGCTGTCATATTTACTGCCTTTGTCTTCAGTCATTTATTCCAAACCTCAGCATTGTATTTGCCATTTAGTAATTCTCTGGTTTTAAAGCTGATTTAAATAATAGGTTACCCCTGAGATTTTGAGCTTTAGGCACAAGTCTTAAAAAAAGTATTATCTGGTTCTGATGATCTGTTGCCAATTTCATTATCTGTTCTGAGACTTTTTTTGATGCTGGATGAAACTTTCAGGAAAAATAAGCTTTCAAATAATGTAACAAATGAAATACAGGATACAAGTGGAGAAAAATTACATTTCCTCAGATACTAGTAGCCTACCAGAAAAATGTTTGAAGGCAGTAAGGTTTTTTAGGTCTTGGGTGAAATTCTGATTGAAAATAATTGGTGAGGTTGTGCCACATAAAAGGTAGCCTTTGTACCTTGTATATACATTGAGTGCAAACCAATTTCTTCATATGCTGCTGCCAAAGAGATTTAGAAGGTGCTGGAGAAGCTCCTGATATTTTTTGCAAAATCATTTCACTCTTAAGCTGATCATATTAAGATAATGTTCTGTATAAAAGCAGTAAGACACAAAAACAAATGTGTGGCTACTCTAGCAATTAGTGTAGTGGAAAGATGAGAACTGTGAAGCCAATTTTTTTTTTTTTCTAGCCAGAGAAACCAGGCCCTATTCTTAATAAATTGATTTAATCTTTCAGATTTAAGGGGGCATATATTTCTAAATTGCTGCTTTAGGTATTTTCGGGAAGAGGTACATGTATCATAGAAATAAAGCCTCATACGGCAGTTCCATGTGCAATTTCATGATTTAGTGTTCAGTATAGGCAGTTCTAGTTCAATGAATTTGTTCTTTAACTTGATTGATGTCAATGAACGTTCTAGAGATGAACACAGCATTTCCATTATTGCTTTTCTAATTAGCTATTGAAATTAAAAAGGCAGTTAAAATTTGGGAAGAAATCAGTATTGTTTCAGTCATGAAAGAACAAAGTGCATTGAAAGCTTTCCAGGCTCATGGTGAATGCATTAGGATTCAGAAGCAGATTAATTGTTGTTTGAGGAGGGTAAAACCTGAATCTGAAAACAACTATGGAAGGCAGTTTGTCCCTATTATTAGCCATCTCTGAGGTGAGTTTCTTAAAACTACCAGCAACAGATCAATGCTTCATTGCATTGTCATTTTCCTGACATATAAAGAGTGTGTATTATGCCTGAAAGATATGTCACTGTGTAACTCATTTAAATGAGTATCTAATAAGGGGAAAAATTTTAAAAATTACTGACAGAATTTGACTTTGTGAAATGCAAAGTACAGCATTCTGTTCTGCATGTAATGTATTATTTCACGCCTACTCTTTATCTCTTTTCTTTTTTTTATTCTTTAAACATATGTACCTTCAGTTTGCTGAAAAATTTCAGGAGTTCAAAGAAGCTGCACGAATAGCAAAGGAAAAATCCCATGAAAAGATGGAGCTAACAAGTACACCCTCTCAAGTGAGTCTTATTGTCTGATTCAAGCATCATTCTTCTTGTCTGTGCTACTTACTGTATTGTTCCTTACATACATGTAAATATGTATTAAAAATTAAGAGGCAATTTCTCAGTTACTGTGAATCCTCTCATTGGTCAGCAAGAGTGTCAAGAAATCTTAAAAATACTTTTAACATATACTGCAAACAAGTCAAAGGGACTTGCTTTAAAATAAAACTAGGTGCGTTTTTATTCCTTTTCCTTTATTTCAGCTTTCCCAAGAAAACGAATAAATATGGTTATGTAAATGAACAATGCTAAATGTTTTTTGTACTATTTCCTATTGTATCCACAAAATTTCTGGTGGTGCACTTTGAGTAACTTTTATAGAACAATCACTGCACCAAAAATAAAGGTTGAAATAGCAAACTATTTTTGCTTATTTCCTACTGTGTAGTTTTCTCTTGTGAGATGCATTGAAAGAACATGATAGATTCACTGGCTGGTTCTGGAGTTTTACTACAGTTAGCTGTGATGTACAGGAAGAGTTTATAAAAGGTATCTCAAAACATGAACTGATTTAATCTAGGCATAATCATAGAGTCAGTTGCTATATTCATTTTTACATTGGTTATGGCTAAAATTAATTATGAATGCTTTGAATTTGCTCTGAAAAGAGAAATTCCTTGAGGCTTTTACGCCCCATCTCTCTTGTATTTCCCCTACCCAAGATTTTTGACTCAGTTAGCTATTTGCTTTGTTTTAAGCAATAGTGAAGACAAAGGCAGTTCCTTCTCATGGAGAATGCAACAGCTTTAGAACTACAGCAGGGATTCCTGAGTTGGGTAGACTGAACATTTTTTCTGGGGAGTCTTTTCATTGAATCAGTGTATCTTCAATGCTTTTTACTGTAATAGGCTCCTGCTCTTTGATGGAGTAAGGATGGTGGGCAGTTTGCAGCATGCTGCACAAATAGTTTTATTGTTACCAGAAAGCTACATCTGTCCTACCAAGAGAAGTCAGCGGAAATCAGAACATACACAATGAACAAGTCTCATGTTGTTTTCCCAGTAGGCATTTTGCCCAAACACTAGGCTGGCTTTTGCTGTTAATGGGAAACTGCTTGCTCCACTGAAATGGAAAAAAAATAAGGCAGGGAGTTTTATGAGTTTACTGTCTCTAAATTTCTGAAAAATTCCACAGAGACAATGGAAGTATGTATTTCAATATTATACACTTGTCAATAATATACACTTGATTTTAGAAACAGTGAAGTGCTTCATCCAGGCTTCTAATTACTTGATATTATAAGAAAAAAAAATTATTATACTTCTCTTTTGAAACATTGATTAATATTTTGGACTCAGAAGTTAAATCTGACACTGTCACATGGAGTGTCTTATTATGTGGTTTGGACGTAATTTTGAGCTATTCACTCAGAGACAAGATGCTTTTGTCTTGCAGTTCATCAGGGTTAAACTTTCCCTTAAACTGTGTGAGGTATTGATGTGGTTCATTTTCCTGTACAGAGTTCTTTTTACAGTTGAAACGTAACATTTTATACTGTAGGCAGTTACAGAAATGTTACTCTGAGTGATTCTATAATGCCTGTTGAGGGCTGCAATTTCATTATCCCACACTTAAGAGTAATTTCCTATTCAGGCCTTACTTTTCTTCTCTTGGCTTTTCACTGTGTTGATAAGCCAGTGTATTATTCTGAGTAATACAGTTAGTGCAGGTGCTGACACATGAGCATAGTAGTCTTCACATACTAGTTCCCTAGAGAGAAGGGAATCGAATCAAGAACCTCAGAGTTTAGAACAGATAAGTGATGGCAAACTCCAGCACTTCTGTGGTACTGGGCTCATTCAGTCGTATTTATGACTGGGAGGAGGATGGGTGCTTGGTACTAGGGAGCGAAGTTGGGACCATAGAGACATTTCAGAGAGCACCTGCTCTCATTTTTTTCATCTGCTAAAAGGTGGCTGCAAGGCAAGCAATTCAATTGTTGTCTTTCTGAATCATTTTATAGCTCTTCATTCCCTTTTGCATAGTGATCCATTGCAGAGAGGGACAGTGAAAGAGGAAGGAGATATTTTTAGTGGTCAGTAAATGCATTGCAGGAACCTGGCTTTTTTAATGGAGCTTTGATGGCATTGACAGGAAGGACATTGGGAGGTATATGAACTCTGGTAATGGTAACTCAGTTATCTAAAAGGATCAGTCCCTCTGCGGTCTTGGACATGCAGATATCTTTCTGTGTTAAATTAGGAATAAGTAGGAAAATACTGCATATCAAAACTGGAAAATATACGCATCAAGCTTAAAACTTAAATAGAACGCTTTATTTCTCTTGGTGCAGCTTTAAAAAAAAAGTCCGTATTATTTACCAATTAATTCAAGTATTGGATATGGTACATTTCCCATCCTCTCTACTACAGAACTCTAAAAGAGTAAAAGTACATTTTTCTGCCTCAGTATGCAGATTGAATGTTTAGGAAATATTTCTACAACTAATGTAACAGAACACTGTGCAAGACATTTGCTGTTCAGTGTTGTTTGATGCAACTCTGAAAATACCTCTGCTACGTGTGAGTTTCAATTCTGAATGCCATGCAAAAACTTGGGAAACTGCAGAGAGATAGAAATCAAGAGATAAAGCAAAAATACCTCAGAAACTGGGTATTTATTTGTAGTTCAAATATTTAACAGACTCTAGCCATGTTAAAACTTCAGAGCAATTTTGCTGGAAGTCCACTTCAGTAAGGTTGATTCTGTCAGGTCCTACTGCTTTAGCAAAGTATTGCTCGTATAAAATGCCTCAATGGCCAGGAAGTAGAAGTTCCCTGGGTTTTTTTGATATTTTGTTTCATTGACGGAATATGTTCTTCGGATTCTTTTTTAGTGTGTGAAACACACGGTAGAAAGAAAACCATACATAGCCTAATGTGCAGTTACTTAATAGCAGGAGTTCCTTTTCCCTTAAGCAATGATGCTGCTAATTTTAAACTCTTCATTCTCTCCATTTCTTTAATACTCCCTGTTCTCTGCCTGTCTACCAGCAGGCTTTATTTTAATTTCCCAGAATATCAGATAATAGATAAAATCACCATTTACCTTAACTATAAAGAGAGCGTCACTTGTTCAGAGAAAGACGGTGGCCTGGACTACTAAATTAGAGGAGAGATGCTGCTTTGTTATGTGTAATTCCCATTGAGTGCACTGGGCTTTCTTGAGATGAAGTGTAACACGTTGTTTCTGTGTCAGAGAACCTATACTTCTAAGCCATCTCTATGAAGACAGATTCATATAGTAGTGCACAATTTTTCTATATCTGGTATGTCTGGAGGCTTTGGTCTAGAAAGAAGTTGTCTATTTCAGGACTTCTAAGACCACCTGTGCACATAGCTGTACCATCTAGTGTCTGTTTAACTGAGCCTTGGGTAATAAAAACTTGTAATCCTCTAAGCATGTTTATAAAAAACTGAAATACTGGCTCCCCTGCTCTGCCACCTCCTATATCCCAAATCCATCTTGTAATATAGGGAATCATTTTGCTCTTTCCTTAAACTCATGGATCTTGCAGTGGCAAACTACCCACAGTCTGTTCTCAGTTACAAGCTTCCCCATGCACATACACTTAGATCTGGAATTCATTGAGCTGCATGAAGCAGTAGCCTGATAATTGTGTCCACCTTCCTGCATCCTTCTTTTTTAAATTAAAAGTAACCTTAATTAGATTTAAGTACAGAACCAAATAGAGCAGTTTGTACAGTTTGCAGTTGTACCCCATCAGTCTTGGGGTACAATCAATCATGGGGTCTTGATTGTACCCCATCAGCCAGTCAGTTGGCATCTGAACCTCAGTTCTTTTTTTCTAAGGATGACTGCACTCTGACAGTGTTTTTTGTCCCTGGTCATTTCAGATTAATATCTTTTTTGGTTTCTGAAATTGTGGAATGGGGTAATTAAATCAAAATAATATTTTCTCTGATTCTGAGCCCTTCCCATGCAAACTATTAGGAGTAACTATTGCCTGAAAAGTTTTACAATCACATAAATTTTAGTGCAGGAAGTGGTTGGTTTTGGCAAAATGATCCTGGTTTATAGTTTTTTGGTCTTTTTTCCCTGTAGAAGTACAAAATTTACTTAGAGCTTGTGAAAAAGTTCTGGGATGTTACGTGAATTTCTGCAACAAATATTGCAACAAACACTTCATACATGTTAGGGTGGCAATACCCAGCAGACTTATGAAGAGTAGCTGTGCCAGGGAGGAGTATGGAATCCTTACTGAGACAACAATATGATACTCAATAACTAAACATGCTGGACTTGTTTTTGTTTGTTCATTATTTTAAAACCACTGACTTCTTTTTCTTTTTGTTATCACTAAAAGGTGGTTTGATCTGTGCTGTAATGTCTACTTGTTTTACTTTAAAGACCCTTTTATAAGTGCATGTGTTAGGGTTTTTTTTTAAGATGTTGAAATTTAAGACATCTTTTGATGAATACCCCACTATTGTGGTTAGTTTAAATACTAAATACCACAATGCCATCTCCAATTTTGTAAAGTCTGGAGTGGGTATGTGAAGTTATAATGGTATGCAATAAAAATTTCATTACAGATGCACATCTAACAAAATGTTTCTAAAATACTTTTACTCCTCTAATTAATATAAAATGGGAACAGATTATTTGTAAACATTTTTGAAAAATCTTTTCAGTGTAAGTGGCTTTTTCTATTACATTTGGTGCTTTGTTCATAGTCAGCTCCATTAGAGTTGTCTGCAAATAAATTTCTTGTCAGGCAGGGGTAGTTGTGGATGTGTGAAAGCACTGATTAACCCGTACTTTTTGTGAAAGAGAAACACACTAGAAACTGATGTTTCTTGTGTTCATGAATTTGCAGGCCATGATCCTTTAGCTATTACATAGACTGGGATGTTTTTCTGCCTTAATTTTTGTTACTTGAATTTTATTCGTATTAGAAGTCTGTGGAAGTACTTTACTGAAAAATAAGCCTAGATGGGACTTGTACTTCTTTTTCCTTCTGTTGAAATTTTTGTGCATTCACATTTAAAACATTTTAATAAGTAGACTCTGATTTTATGTATCTAGTAGTAGTGCTGCAGGAATTTTATCTTAAAGACACAAGTTATACAGATCTTTTAGATTGTGCTATGTAATTTTTTAGAATACATAATGCAGTTTGAGTAGGGGAAAAAAAAAAAAAGAGAAGAAAAAAAAAGAAAAACCTTTAGATCCAGAAGGTCTTTCTTTAGTGTCAATGGAAAGTCTCTATCCTATTGGATGGTGATAATAATAACAGTAATAATAGTAGTAGTAGTAGAAGATAAAACCATGCCATTCGTATAGAATAATTTATTTGCCTCTTTATATTGTCAGCTTTGTTCTTTTTCATTCTTAAATGTACACACAAACATACATACTGGTGTGATGAAGGATAATGAAAACCATAGCAGTGCCTTCTGCTGGGAGGCAACCATTAAGTTCTTGAGGTGTCCAATTGCATAACCATAGCTGTGTGTACACCTGGGTGTAGCTGGAGTATTCTCCCTCCCAGACAATACCAGGGCCAGCAAGAGCTAGGCCAGACTAACATGCCTATGAAAATTTTTGCCTGTACTTTGCTGAACAAGTTAGGGATGTTCGTTAGGGATGGCTCATAAGTGAAACTGGGAACACGCCACAAATGGCCCTCCCACTGTTCAAACACAGCACCAAAGCTAGATTTTGAAACAAATACCAGAATTGTTTGTTTCACTGCATTAGGATGTAAAGTATCAGACAAGAATTCAGACTGTCAAGAGTCACGCACTGTGTATCAGAATGAGGGTGAATTGTAACTCCAGGTAAGGAAGAGGTCTGTAATAAGTGGAAAGTAGGATCTTGCAAAGAATTCATAGGCCACTTGTGTTTTGTACCAGATAATGTGAATTTTTTGGTAACATACTTAAATATTAAATACACATGATGAAATCTGAACATTATATTAATACTAACTAAAACTTGTGTATTGTTTGAGAATGAACGTTAGTGCTTTTATGTACATAACCTGTCTGGGCAGGTCAGTTTGTAATTTTACTGTGTTGTTTGTTTCACTGAAGGAATCAGCTGGAGGGGACATTCAGTCTCCTTTAACCCCGGAAAGCATTAACGGGACAGATGACGAGCGGGCGATGCCAGAAGTGACGCAGAACTCAGAACCAAGGGCTGAACCAACACAGAACGCATTGCCATTTACCCATAGGTACAGATTCCATTCCCACATCCTGATTAAGTGATACCTGTCTCCTTCCTTGTTAAAGGGACCTTCTCCTGTGTTGTTTGGGGAAACAGAGCAAACCCACCTCTCACCCCCAAAAATGGACTCACTTTTGGATTTGTGATACTTTTTCTAATTTAAAAAAAAAAAAAAAAAAGGCTATGAGAAAATCTCTTGGAGTAAGATTTGGAGGAATATTATAGTTTAATCAGCCCTTGAACACTGGTTAGTGTAGGTGTCCCTTTAACAGGAATCAATATATCAATGTGTGAGCTCTTAGTAAAATTAACTGCTTCATAGAATATTCCAATTAAATGATTTTTGTACACATTCTTTAAATGGCTGATGGGACTGGATGTCAACCTTTCATTGACAAGTTCTTGGAAGAAAAGGGACTCATACAGCGTTTTTGGATTATGAAGTTTAAAGCAGGCTTTAATTGAACAGTTCTCTGACAGTTGTAAAGTTTTTCAACTTTTTTTGAAAATGCAAGAGAAGTGCAGCTCTGCTTCAAACTGAATTCTAGTTTTTTTGCACTAGGAATGCTGTGCTCTGTTCTTTGAGAAAGGTAGGATTTTTTATTTAATTAATTAAGTGACAAGTTACAATGGATATATCTTGCCTATTAGAAGTAATTGTAAAGGAGTTACTCTCAATAAAACACATAATTTATGGGGACCATGGAGAGTAAGTGAAACATTTAATAAAGTTAGAACACAGCTAGAAATACTATATTTATTTTTAAGCATTGTGTAAATCAGCCTAAGTAAAGTTTAAGTGCTCTTGATCAAAGTTTGGGGAATATTAACACTTAAGATATGTAATGCAATTCAAAGTGAGCACAAGTGAAGCCAAAATTGTGCTGAACATCTCAGTTTTTGTAAGAGAATAATACTGTTAAGTATCTGGGGAAAAATATGCATTTTTCAAATGAGGAAAACACTCTTACACTATTTTTTTTAACAGAATGATTCTGTTTATTTTTATACTGTCACCAGTGCATGTATTATATGTTTCAGAAGAAATGGTTCATTGTGAGAATGCTATGTGCATGGTGAAGGAATATTACAAATGTTGCAGATCTATCCTCGTTCTGTAACAAGTTTGTTTAAACTGTTTGAGTATTGAAACTTGCTATCAATATTTTTGTGAAAAGGAGTAAACTCCACACATGAGTAGTGTGGTTTGTTATTTAAAAAAAAAAAAAAAAAAAAAAAAAAAAGAAAAAAAAAAGAGTTTGAAGATGTCCCCTCTGGTTCTGCATATGTAAATATATTTTCTGGTATGCCAATGTAGTAACTAAGTTTGGTCTCCATTGAGCATTACTGAAGACACTTTAAAAACCCTGTTGTCATTTTTAATGATATAGAGTAGAGTTTACAAAACTTTTACATGCATTGCATTTTTCTATCTACTTTATGTATGCAGTGTGAGTGCCTGGTTTTAGGTTTTTGTCCTGTTACATATCAGTAGCTAGAATTAATCTTCTAACAATAACTGCATTTTGAGGTTTACTTCATGTTCATTCTCAAAAGACCAGTGTCTTGTTAATGGTAGATTCAAATTTGTAAGTGAACTATTGCTGAAGAAAACCCAAGTTTATAAGCCTCTTTGAAATAAAGTAAATTTAGGAATAGGTAAGAGTTTTATTATAAATATATATTATTTATTTATTATAAATAAATAAAGATGCATGAAACACATGCACAAAGATGAAGCCTCCAGGACTGTGTTAATCCTGGTTAAATGGGCACGTTTTTGTAGAGGGTTTCCGTAATAATAAATTGGCAACTAGGTAGACATACCTAGCTGCTTGTGCTGTCTAAAACAATGCTCTCTGCAGGCAGTCCGCTTGCCCTGATTTACAAGGAAAAAAATTTGAAACCTTACATCCCAATTATTGGAGACTACCTGGACTTCTCATGTGGCAGGAGTACAGAAAAGAACTGTGCCTTTGTTCCCTGCCTTTCTGATGAGGTAGTGCGTGTGTGACACTCCATGTGATGGAGAAGAGTTACTGAACTGAGCCCTTTCCTTGTGCACCCTGATAACTTCTGCTGATCTCAAGCCTTTTCCTTCTGCATTCTACATTTCAGTAAGGGTAAAATTTAGTCAGCACTTCTGGGTGAGGAGAGTAATGCTGCAAGGGCATTTGAGTGTTGTCTTCTTTGTGGCATTTCTTTTCACTTATTTGCCTTTAATCCTGAAACTGCTGATCAATCTCTAGGTGCTTTTCAGAAGAAAAGACACTGTGGATTTCCCTGCAGTGAGTTTAGCTGTAGGGCACTTGAGAGTCACCCAGGCCAGTTTATGCTGCACTGAAATAATGCTACCATAGCACATTCCTTTATTCAATAAATGGGAAAGCTCCATTCTGCTCTGGCGTCAACACTAGACATTTATTGTGTGAAGAATGAAGAGGTGTGGTCCTTACTGCTTGTTGGAGCACACGGGAGCAGGAGTGGGGCGGCACAGAAGCAGTCAAGGGGCAAAGGGTTGTAGCTTGGTGTGCAGGACTGGGTGAGCAGCTCTGTGTGGCAGCGCTGGCTGAGAGCTGTGGCTGCCAGGAGGGTTGCCAAGCACAGCAGAGCCAACTGCCTCTGGCAGCAGAGGATAGGGAGGAGTAAAGGTTTGAATGGGGCTACTGTCAAAACAGTGAGTCAGGTAGGGGGTTTCATGTCCTTGTATGAACTGTCATACACTCCCTGTATGACAGGAGTGGAGAAGATCAGAAATCTTCTGATCTTCACCGGTGTGAAGGCCGTGCTTTAGTTTATATCCTACTGCTTGTCATTTTTAATATGCACACCTGAAAAATGTTCAGTTGGATTTTGTTATAACATATCTTTGCTGGCCAAATATGTTTTCTTCTACCCTTTAGGTCTTAGCATAAGTAGCTGAGGTCTTTTATTTCAGCAGCATAAGTGTAGACTACTTTTGTATTTATAGTTATTTTCTGACCCCAAAAATCAGCATTACTCGAGTCACCAGAGTTTTACTAGAACTCAAATATCATATTATTTCAGTAAATAGTTATAAGAATTGAAATTAATTCTCCAGAATATGTCTAAAATTCCATTAATATTCCTTGAGCATTACAGTGCTGAAGTCTAGTTACTTCAATTTAATTCTCATCTGGAAAGTCCTAATGCTCTTCACAAGCAATGTAACTCAAATCAACTGCTTGAGTACTAAACAGTTAGAAGTCTTGCACAAAAGATAAACTCTTGTAATTAAATATCCTGCCTTTTTTCAGGTATGTGTTATGATTAATGTTGAACAATGAAGTAATTTTACTGTGAACTCCCACACCCTATAAAATAGACTGAGCACTGCTGTCATGGGTAAATGTTGCCAGAACAAATGAAGTAAAAGGTAGCCTAAGGAATGGCATTAGAATTTTTTAAAGTTTTGTCTGCAACATGGATCAATCCTTTCTTGAACAACAGGTAGTCCAAGATTCTTCTTCCTAGCAGAATCTAGGTAATCAAATCTAACATTTAAATTAAGACTAAAATATATATATATTTGTTCTATGTACTGTTGCTAAGTAAAATTTAGTTTCCTCAGATTTATTTCCTATTTAAAAATATTTTCCACATTCTTCAAGTTGTGGGGGTTTTTGTCTTTTTTCTCCAACTGAAAACTGTTGATTATAAAGTGGAGTTTGGAGAGAAAAAAAGTTGCTAAAAATTTTTGACTACTACAGATGTGACTGACTTTTAAAGTTTTCACATGACCAGGAATTGTCTACTATGCACCATGAGGATTAAAACTTTTATTGAAACTATTCAGTTTTAATATTTGATTTATATTCTAAGGCTGAATGGTGTATCTGGTGAACTTTGCAAGTGCTGCTTTTTGATAACTATCGAACTTGCTCTTTCACTCTTGAAGGGAATACAGTTGCTTATAACAAGCTTTATTCCATTTTTGACACCTTAAGAAGCTGATAAAACACATTTTCAGAAAGAAAATATAAGTGGATTCTTCTGGGACAAACTTTGAAAGTCTTCAATTTCCTGTCAACCATGACTTGTACCTGTTACCTCATTTTATTTTGTAATACTTAAACTTGGAATTTCTATTGCATAATGTTTTGATCAGACAGTACATAATGTGTGTTTGTTGCTTGTTAGTTAAAACTCCTATTTTTGTATTCAAGTTTTTATTAGGGAATTTTGACTCATTGCCTTAGTGAAAATGGACTTAATTCAAATGATGCGTGTATCTTAGATATGTTATTGTCTAGATAGGTTACCATTTAATAATGCTGCATGTAAATCCAATGCTGTACAACAAAGAAAAACCAAAAAGTCTTGCTGCTAGGTCATGCTCTTTCTCTGAGTTTTCATTAAAAGTTGTATATAGAAATCTCTTCAGTAGATTTTTTCACTGTGTGTATTAAAACTACTCACTTCTACAAGCTTAAATATTGTAGTTGTGTTATAGTACAGATGCTTTGTGAATCAGGCAGAACTGTTAACTTGGCTTTAAGGAAAATCTTTGAGTTAATAATTATTGGGATGTTTTGTAATTTGAATTTAAACTCAAATCCTAGTATTTGGATGTTTATTATAGAGTTATGCTTCCTTATCAGGTAGTCCTGGGGTGCATATTGCTTTTTAAAAAACTCTTGGCTTTAAATGTTATTTAACCTGATCAGAGGGTAATTTATTGTTGTGAGGAAGCTCACAGGCTCTCTAATCAAAGCACAGCTATGAGATGAGTTCAAGCTGCTCTAAACTTTATCCACTTGGATTTTGAAAGCTTTCTGGAATGGAAAAGGGTAAAATCAGGCATTTTTTGAAAGGTTTCTATGTAACATAAAAGGCAGCAACTTTTTCACATTGCACAGTACTATACTGAACTGTGACATTTTAGGGCACACTAGAGGAATTCTGCAAAATTCAACTGCTCTGTTGAACAAGATTATTATTTCCTGTGTCACATTCAGAGAAGAAACTCAGAGGTGTTATGTTCCAGCTGTCAGTGTAAGCAAAGAACTGGTTAATAGAGAAACTTAGACCTAGATCTGACTTGCCCTCAACCAACATTTTTTTGATGTTGTGAAGGCCAGCTGTACCATTCTTTCGGCCTCTTGTGCTCCACTGGCATGAGCCTGGTGCTCCCCCTCCTTCCCTGACCCAATTCCTGCTGCTTCCCGAACTCCTGTATTTTTGCCTAAGCTGCTGGAATCTAGCTCAAATAGGGCCTCCTTCAAAATAAAAGTTCCTTCTAGGAAATTAGTAATTTGAAAGGAAGGTCTCACATTTTGTTTGTGTAATTATTCTTTTTATGTGTGACTTTCCTGATTTTGGCAATTGCTGATGATTCTTTAAGATATCTTTGAAATACATAGTAAAGCATTTTCATAAGACATCTCTAGTAATGGAAGAGAGGTGGAGAGGAAGAATGTCCGTGTTGTCCATATGTTGCTTAACTCTTCAAAAATTAAGAAACTCTGGAACTAATAGAGCTAATTTTAATAGCTGGGGAAATGGGTGAAAGCAAAAATCTAAAAATAATCTAATGCTTAAGAGAGTAATTTCAACATCTCCCTTGTGCACCTAGGCATGTTCTTATTTAGGGTATGTGAATTGCTTACTTCCTGAGGTTTATTTAGTGAGAACTCCAAGAGAATGATGTAAATTATATGAGCTGGGTGTCTGAAATTAGATGATATAAATACCATCCTCAGGGACAAGAAAGCGCTCTTGAAACCTACCTGTCAAGTACATTCTTAGAGGACAAATATAACCCTTATGCAATTTATATTTTTAAGAAAACCCAAAACAACAAAACAAGCCAAAATCATACAACTTTCACTATGTGAATTTCCCCCCTTTAATCACATGCAAAAGAGAAAAAAAACCCAAACAGCTAAAGCCAAAAGAAAATTATTTTGCTAAAGGAATGAAATTCTACTTTTTAAATAAATTCATTGGCTCCAACCTATTCAAAGGATGGATGACATTAAAGATTGTTAGTACTTCAGCAACTATAAACTTTGGCTTTTATGAGTTGGGATATGTGATACTTCACACTAAATGTGATTCAGTAGGGTGAGTGGCTCAAGTTGGATTTTTTTGTTGCACCCATTATTTAACAATCATTACTTTTGTCAATATTCTCAAGAATACACTTTCGAACTGCATTAATTCCTTTTAGGAGTCTACTCTTAAGCATGAAGCCACCTATTTTTGTCATTTTTAGTCAGTTGTGGAGGAGCTACTCTCTTTATTCTAGATTTTCCAAGTAATTTACTTGAATAACAAGCTTTTTCTATTTTGCATTTTGATACCAGAGTGAATATTTGTGAGCAATATCTGTGAGGTTTGTACGTGGTATGATTTGTACATGTATTATTTAAAATCTGATGGATTTTGAGTTGTAAGCTTAAGCACACCATCATCTTTTCAAAAAGCATTATTAAAACTAGTTTTAGAAGATCTTATGTAGACAGCTGACACCTCATGTCTTCTTTACTCCTCCTTCCATCACTGTTCTTGATATTGTTCAGTGTCATTATAGGAAACGTTTAAACCAGTAAGAAGGGATTTATTATAAGGATTAGGATGAAGGGGACTGGAGCACCTTCTCTACGAAGACAGCCTGAGAAAGTTGTGGCTGTTGAACCTGAAGAGAAGGTTGTGTGGGGACCTCAGGGTAGCCTTCCAGTGTCTGAAGGAGCCTACAGGGAAGTCAGAGAGGGATTGTTCATCAGGAACTGAAGTGGCAGGACAAGGTCAGTACAAATTGAAAGACAAGAAATTAGATTAGATATTAGGAAAAAATTATTTCCTCTGAGTCTGGAGAGAAACTGGGGCCCAGGCTGCCCAGGGAGGCTGATGTCCCAACCCTGGCAGTGTTCAAAGTTAGGCTGGACAAGGCCTTAAGCAACCTGGTCTAATGGGAGGTATCCCTGCCCATGGCATGGGGGGGTGGGACTAGATGATCCAACTCTTAGCATTCTATATATAGAATATATATTCTATACACTTTGCGATTCTATATACTTCAGACTGAACTTTCCTGAGGCACCATGAAGTAGACCAAAGTCCATAATATATTAGAGATCTCTTTGAGGTGTCTTTTAATTTTTTTTTTCAAGATTGAAAATTGTTGTTAATATCAAAGGGAACAAATACACCAAAGAAATGATGCAGGTCTCAACACACTGTTATCCAAGAAAACAAACAAACAAGAAACTTAGAGGAAATAGTAACTTCATGGATTTGCTTTTCATTTTAAACTAATCTGTGGAAAGACTTAGCACTCTGAAACTATAAATGTCATGCTTTTTTTTGCATTGCAAACTTCACTGCATACTTACAATTCTTCAGCCTCCCATTAAACGAACAAAACCAAAAAGCCAGTAATAACTGAAGTTTCCAGGGAAGAAAAAGTCAAAACAACCACATAGCTATTGATCTCCTGAGTCTCAGTGGGTTTTCCAAAAGTCTTGACCTTGAGTAGAAAAGCCTTTAAAAAAAAAGAAAGACAGAGGGGATGTTTTGCAGGACAAACACATTTTTCACCAAGTCTAATCACTCAAACATCAGTCTCTCCTCATTGGCTAGGAAAGGAGATACATGAAAGTATTTCAACACCAGCATAACATGAACCACCCATGCCTGTAAATTCAGCCTAAGATTAATTCTTGATGAGAAGGCTGGGGTCTTTCTTTAGAACCTGAAATTTGGACTATTTGTCATGAGCCTTTCTTATGGCAGTCTGCTCTGCAGGTAAGAGTATCACGCAGTTTGCACCTGTCTGCGCACACACATGCTTTGCCTTGCCAAAGAGACCTCCTTAGTGCCCTGTCTTATGCCCCAGCAGCCACTCAGAAGTGTATCTTAGAAAATAAAGACTCCTAGTAGCTGGTGTGTAGCTGCTTCCTTTCAAGTGCGAGACTTAGTCCCCTTTCCCTTGCCAACACAAAATACAACTCTTATGCAACCATCTATATGGGTAGGCAAATGCTAAAGAAACATTTCCAGACTTGTTCATTTACTGTTTTCTGTCTCTAAATTGATTCTGTCACTATGATGGGTTTCTGTGAAGTGCAAGAATAATTTGGTCTTGGGTTCCAGGGTACATAATGCCATCTGTATAGAATTTGTTGAAAAGGTTATACAATTTTAGAGAAAAAATGAAAGAGAATTGAAGATTTGTGTGCAACAATCTCCATCATTATTGTATTTCAGTTCTTGTGTATTTTACTCATCCCAATGTTCACTTCATGTTAACATTTTTTTAGTAAAATCAGATACAATCTTGCACAATTTACAGTCAGCAGTCGTGGAAGAATGCCTGACATATGCCTGAAGTGAAGGAAATTCAAGTGTTGCTATAGAATTTTGAATTCAAAGTCCACAAGCTCAAAACATCTTAAGAAAAACTTCAGCAAGAGAAAACTTGGCTTTTTGTCAGTTTTTTATATTAAATTATGTTCCAGCTCATAGCAGCAATGTAGTTTCAAAATACAGCTTTAAAGCTTTCTCCTTTAAAGTCTACATAAGCCTGTCCCCCCCAACCCATACTTTCTTGAATATTTATGTTTTTAATGAGGAAACATCTCCAGCTGTTCAGTTACTCAAGTACTTATCTTCATTCAGATATTTACAATGAGGATAGTGAGGCACTGGAACAGGCTGCCTGGAGAAGTCATGGGTGCCCCATCCCTGAAAGTGTTCATGGCCAGTTTGATGGGGCTCTGAGCAACCTGGTCTAGTGGAAGATGACCCTGCCTATGGAGCTACATGATCATTAAGGTCTCTTCCAACCCAAACTATTCTGTGATTCAATAATAAAACAAATCAAACAACAATCTTTCAGTTAGAGGCTCTTTTCAACTGTAGGGTCTTTACTTTTCCAATTCACTTGGCCCCTCTATCCTGCACCGGGTATTGTGTCTCTTTTGCCTGCTCCCATGTTGTTCTGAAACTTCCCTGTGTTGCAGTTCCTTATCTGCCTGTTTTATTCTTAGAGAAAGGGTGTATGTTACACTTTTTAGGCAGTGGGGCGAAACCCACTTGAAGAAAATATTTTTTAAAAGAGGGAAGGGGTAAGAAAAAAGCCTGTAGCTGAGTACACTTCTTAGCAAAAGTGAAGCTCCAATGGATGGATAGATAAGTTTAGATCTTTTTTACTGGTACCAACAAGTTACTCTGCCTCCTGGGTTATTTGAGGTATAGTGGTGGATCATGAGATATGTGAACACTTCATATGAGAAGCTGCACGTATAGATAGATATCTGCTTCTGAAATTTTATGTATACTGTGTGATTATGGTTTCACTGCCATCTGGTAGGCCTGATGATAAACAACTATAATGACAATGTTAAAGAAAGACTAATTAATTCCTTTCTTGAGACAGTGTAGAACTCATTTTTCTCAAGCTTCCAAGCAGAAAATAAACAAATGGAACTTTATCCTTTAACATCTCTTGTTAAAGATGAAGTGACCAATTTAGTCTATGTATTTTTATATGCCTTTCAGAATTTGCTGTATTACTCCCTTCCTATCTGCCCTCTTTCCCTGGACAAGAGACACATTCTGAAAACAGAAGGGGGGTGGCTAGCACCATCTTCTGCAAGTACTTCAGCTTAAGACCCAGTCTTTCATTTTATCTGTGATGTTCTTTATGAGAATAGTATTAGATACATGATAGGACAATGTACTTTGCATCTGACCAGAGTTACAAGATGCCAAGCATCTTCAGTCATGAAACATTTCCACTTTCAGTCTTGGTGAAATGTTAAATATGGATTCCCCTGAAACACACAGCATGCATTCTTTCATCCATGGGCTTTGCCATTTATAAAGTGCTTAGATGGTGTTAATGAAACCCATATGGATTTCAAATGAGCTAATTTTAGTCAATTAGATACCTCAATACTAGAGGATCAGCATGAAAGTCAAAAGCAATGAGTGCTGGCAAGAGTTGCTTAAGTTATGAATTTATTCTTGCGGAAGATATGAGGTAAAAGTGCTGCTATACCAAAATCTGCTTGGTTTAAGAGAAGGCAGAAATGATGTGTGAATTCAGGAGGTGTGAATGCAGCTCCTGTTCCTTTGCTACGTTTCTGATGCCAGAGTAAATCTTCAAAATTGACAACTGTACCTTGAGCTGGTACAGGCTCCTCCAGCAATTACACAGAATGGGGAGGATGAGATAGAGTTGCAACAAAGAACACTTCTGTCTCTGGAATATTTTTCATTCACAGGCATGTGTGTCTTAGGAGCTAACTTTGTTGTGCCTTTTGACTTCACCAGTTCATAGCCAGCATACAGTTGTCTTTGTGGTGCAAACAGATCATGTTGGTGAAGCCACTTGCTGGTTTTAAATTTATTGATTGAATTCAGTCAAATGGATTTCCTCTGCCCACTTCTTGAAAGAATGCATATATAAAAGCTAAAGTTCAATAAAGAAGAGAAAAGCAGTTTAGAAAACTCTCTATATTAAAAGAATACTAACATAGTGCATTTTTAAGAGGAATATTTCATGTTTAAATGAATCACTTATACAAATAATAGCTTTAAGTTATTTTTCTAGAATTTATCTGCAATTAATAGAATCTTTATGTGTGTGTGTATATATATGTATATAAGACATATATATTCTTTGAGGGATCATTTTACATCCCTGCAAGACCAATAGGCTAAGGACCAGAAACTCTTAATTTTTACATGAAGTTAAAAGCTTAATTTCAAGTCCAAGGCAAAATCCATGCTGTTTTACTAATATGATACTTCATAAGTGTCTTGGTTTTGTCAAATTAATTAAGATTGCTAAAGACTTTTCCCTTCTTTGGTGATAGGTTAAGATAGTAGTTCCCTTGGAGGATGTTGTGGCCTGGGTTCTCTGATGGAGAACCAGCAAATTTTGCCACATCCATGTGACAATGAGGTCAAAAAATAATACCTGAGGGGCTTCCATAGTGCCTGTTGCCTTTCCTCCTAGACAGACACCTAAGACTGGCTGGATGCAGTGCCATATTGGGACACTTAACCTCTCTCAGCTTTTAAATAGCTAAACGTGCTGAAGATATGTCTCACCCACTAAACCCTGTTTCCCAGATACAGCCTTTATTTGTACCTCCTGGCAGTGTTTCAATCCACAGTTTTGCTTTCTGTTTCTCATGGAAGCAACATAGTGTGATGTTCCCCAGGATTGCAGTCACCCTGCTATGGCTCCCTGATGGACTATTTCAATTACTCTCCCTACCCTCCAGGTCAAGGTTCCTGTCCAGATAGTGTAAGCCCCAAGAAGACTAGAGTAAAAGCTCATTGATCAAGTAAACATCCAAAGTTGCTTTCCTCTAAGCCATTTCAGGATGTGTTTAACAGCAAACAGCATTCAGTCTGCACCTGAACAAGTTGTTTGATTAAACATAATTGTGTCATGTTGATTTTCTGTCACATTGTAGTAGGCAGACCCCTTGAAGTGGGATGTCAATAGTGTCAGTCTTGTTCTGGCAGACATGGGTAGAGGTTAGAGGCAGGCACACATACACACAACTATTTTGTCTGTCAAAAAGGTGGACTTTAATGTGTTATCTTTTTAAAGTCGAGTATTTTGGCCATCAAGTTTTGTCTGTAATGAATTGTGTTGGCACAAATCAGCAATAAACTAGAATATAAGAGAATTTTTTAATCAGCTCTTAAGCCATTTGGCAAACGAAGCTAGAGCTGTGTGAATGTGCTGAAATAAAAATGTCTGGAATGTCCAGAACTCTTGTTTCCCAAGTACACAATAATAAAGCATTATGAGTGGTCCATATCTCGTGATCAGCTTTGATTGTACAGTTGTTGCCTTTGCAGATATTACTCCATGGCACTGTGATGTAATAATGTTCTGTCTTTCTGATATGAAATGCAGACGGTTTGGTTTCTAAATTAAAGTTAGAGTAGTGGAAACCATTCTTCTGGGAGACTGCAATCCCACAGGTAATTAAGAAGTAATTTTGTTCAAATAACATGGTTCAAACAAAGAAACCCAAACCAAACCAAAACCCTGAAAGTGAATTGACTGAATTCTACTAAGTTATTCAGCTCTAGTAATTTGCCAAAGGAAAAAAATAAAAGGCCTTTTCCCCTTCACTATAATGCAAATAGATAGAAAAATGAAATTTTGTTGTTTGAAGCCAAATGCATGTAGGCAATACATTTCAGATTAATTTGGCCTGATTTTAAGAAAATAGCCAAAGTAATTTCCTATGTGTGTGAAGTGTGTTCTAGCTGATCACTGTGTATGACTGCAAGTTACCTGCTCACTTTATTTAGGAAATACTTTGAAATATAAAACTAAAGTAATTACATGACAACACCAATCATGTAGTACCTTCCTTCTGTACTCTACAGGGGTTTTAGTATTTTGGTTTAATTCTTCTTTGGCACTTTAGGTATCATTTGTGCTGAAATTATGATCAGCAGAGTGGGAGGCTGAAGGAAGCTGGCTTTTAAACATCTTCATATCATTGTGTTTGCCCTGCCCTTTCCTTCATCTAGAGACCCTATCGGGGGAAGTGAAATAGAGCTGGCAGTACTAGAAAGCAAACCTGCTTAAATGTGGCACATGGGCGCAGCCTCATGAAAGGATGAAAGTTCAGTTGCTCCTTTGCTGCCTGTAGACTCACAACTAGCAAAACTCGTGTGCAACTTCATTCGTTCTCTATTGGGTTGGGATGAGTTACGTAAGATGAGACAAGGGAAGAAGAAGGAAGCCAAGCTTTATATTCTTCTTTGAAACTGCTACATCAATTAAGTGTCAAATTGGAAAGAGTTGATCTATATTACATTTTACCTTCCAGCTGAATTCCTGAGCCTAATCATCTGTGTTATTCCAAAGGAAGATAAAGGAAATCTCAAGTCACATAGTCTAGACTGAGTAAATAAGAACTATTAACTACCAGTTAGTTAAGAAAGGTAGCATGTTAGTTTTTACTTTAAAAGTAGGATTTTTCACACTTAGGGAGAGAAACTAACATAGAGACTGCTTCCTCTGAATGTTAAACTGTAGTTAATGGAAGAAGTATCTATCAGAGACTTTCCATGTATTAAATTGAATCTTTTGATTCATCAATTTAATTCAGTTTTTATACATTTGGCTTTAGAATCAACACAGTGCAAGCAATATAGTCTCTTCTTGGACTCAGATTTGGTTTAAACATGGCAAATACTTCCATTCTCTTAAAGAACTGGAATGGAAAAAAATACAACTTGCAGTATCCACATGTGTTACAACTCACTTGTGATTTGTTTTGTTCAAACATATACAGTCAATAAATATTTTACTGTGATCATATCATGCAACTTACTGCTTGTTCTTCAAAGTACTTCTGAGAGTTCCATACATGGTTTAGTTTGGACTTTATCTATAGATTATTGACTCTTAAATAATGGCATGGCTACCACAGGAGATGAGTGAAGCTTAATTAAATTTTCAGTGCTTCCGTGTAGCTTCAGTTCCCTTAATGGAATAAGCTTATTTTGTCATCAGCATGTGAACTGACAGTCCATCTCTGGCACTACCTGAGTGATTAACATATGTCCTTGTATTTACTGGGATAAGCAAACTGGCAATTGTAAGGCAAAAATGAATTGCACCAGTAGTCACTATTTGATATCATAAGATAACCTAATGTACTATCTGGGTGGAGGCTCAGTAGTCATAAATAAGAATCTTTATGCAAATAACATAGAGATATTTCTGTAGGTCTTTCTATAAAAATGCCTTTCTATTGCTAGTAGTGGAGTTGTGAGGCAGCTGTATTGAGTCTTCTGCTGAGGTCAGTGTTTGCTATGAAAGTAAGATGGGAATCAGCATTAAGGGGTCTTACAGGCTGAGCTGTCCTGTTGTATCAATAACAAGGTTCAGCTAAGAGCTGAAACAGGCATTTGTAAGTCTTTCACATTGAACCCCTTGTAACAGCTGCTCCATCTTCAGCAGAAGCACAATACACTCCAGTTACAGCTGTGACAGCACCTATAAATGCAGGCAGAGGCTTATGCTGAGGATCTCCACAGCTTGTGTGGGTTTTATGACAGGCTTACAGGGTAGGGAGAAGTCTCTTTAGCCAGACCACTTTTCTGCATGTGGCTGTAGTTGCCCAGAGAGTAGCTCTTACTGTCTTCACTCTGTTGCAGAGTTGAAAATCTGTTCCGAGTCCTGTAGAATCAACCTATAGCTGCTAAAGCCTTCTGAGCCACATCTAGACCACTAAATAAAATGTGCCTTGGCCCTGAGGTCTGTGGGCTGGATTGTTTCCTCATGTTTTCTCTTCTGTGCCTATTCAGTGTCGTTGTGGCTGTAGGACACAGTTACTGTGTTTTGTATGAGATTTTTTTCCAGTCCAACATACCTGTAATGATCAGAGGGCTTCATTGCCACCCACTTGCGTGGTATTCTCCTTGCACAAAAATACAGATCAACACTGCATGCCCAGGAGTGTTTCAGATGGGAATGGAAGGGTTGCAGATCCCATAAGGCCTCAGAAGACTGTGAAGATGGAGGGATGCTAAGCCTGGCTATGAGCAAACCAGGCAAACTACTTAGATTCTCCTTGGCCAGGTGTCACTGAGCAGGGCAGTTTGCAGAGAGTGCAGAGTCCCCAGTCGATACAACCTCAGGTCTTTTGGCCCTGTTTTACTAAGTGGAGGAGGTGGCCACTGTAAAAGAAGTTGTTCCTTGTCCTTACTATCGCAGCATTTTTGTGACAAAACAAATTGAGGGAAGTTTTTCAAACTCACTGGGGTGTAATTGAGAGCACAGTTCAGTGAAACTGTTAAAATCTGAACAGCACTCAGTAAAAGACAACCCAGGTAGGAGGTGTGTAGGGAAGTCGAATACTCTATTCTGTTACATTGCTGATAGAGTGCACATTGATTCCGTGCACACCCAAATTGTTGTTATTAGTAGGATTTTTGAAAGAAACTTGGGATTTTGCCTAGCCATGGGCCTAGCAGAATTAATCCATACTAATTCAGAGCGTGAATTTGCAGTTAAACTGCTTTAAATTATCGTGTGTACAGATAAATTCCACAATGAAGGTGTCCATAATTCAGATCATTTTAGTGTCAGGGTTACCGTGTCCTAGTATTTGACTTGCTGATAGCCACATCATCTAATTGATTTCTTAAAGTGATAAAGTGCCATAAATGCCAGAGTCAATTTTACTTCCTTTGCAGTCAAATACCTAGTCATTTCAGAAAATAGAATGTAAGTTCCTAAATAACTTTGGTTGATTTTAAAAATGTAATTTTGTTGGAATATTTGAAGTATTCAGCACCATAGCAACAGCAAGAAATTATGCCTCATGTGCCTCATGTTCAGTGCACTAAAAAACTTACTGGTTATCAGTTATATACTACAGATCTGACAAATAACTACTTCCAACTATACCAATATGCTATTTCAATAAGGTAACAAGGACAATTTTTTTTTTTTTACTTTTTCAGAATATGTGATAATTGTTAGGTCAATAAGGTTTTAATGATTACTACAAAAAACCCTAGAAATTAATTAGCCGTACTTGTGCTTTCAAAGGGCTTAAAGTTTTAAGAAAGAGTTACTGTTCTTTGTTTATATTCTGTGGCCTTCACAAAGAGATAAAAAATCCTGTTTACTTTATAAAATTTAATGACTAAGATAAAAATGAAGTCTTTTTAAAAGTATAAAATTAGAAATTGAGCCTCTTCAGAAGTTGAGCCCTCTTGAGAGATCAGGGACTTTGCTTAGGTTAAATACAGGGTTTTTGCTTTGTGATACAAAGTGTACAAATGGAGTGTACAAAATCATGCTGAAAGCTGTGCTTAACAGCATAATTTAAATTAGAAATAGAGTTTAAATGTTATCATGTAAACACATCCAGAGTGCATTAGCATGCAGTACAAGAAACTTATTAATGTTGTTGTTTTGTCTTCAGTTTGTTCCTCCCTTTGTTCCTCCCTTTGTTCCTCCCTTTGGTCCTTCCTTTAACTTGGGTCAGGACTGGGACCCAAGTCCCACATGGCTAGAGATCATTGCTGAAGCAGTAATTTTGTGTTAATATCCAATCTTCTGCATCCCATGAAGTTTTTCAGGAGCTCCTCTCTTCTATTAACTCTTAGTGTTTCCATAAGCAGTGAACACATACCTAGTCATTTTTAACTCTGGCTTTGTTGCCTTTTGCAGGCATACGACGCTGGGTTACTGGATGCAGTATTTATGTGAAAATTCCCATTTTTAAAAAGAGTCTCATATCCAGTCTATGATAAGTCCCATAATGAAAGCAGTCTGTGTTTTATGATGGTTTCTATAGCCCTGTGATGAATAAAGGCTCTATTACAACATACAGAGCATGATTTTAAGTGGTGGATCTAAATAGGATATGGCCACCCCTCTTCATTGCATAGTGGTCTGCTCTATAGATGAAAGACTCTACTACTCAACTTCTTTTGTCATTTTCATCCATTAAGTCCACAAAGACATTGATCCTTCCCCAATGAGCTAATAAGGCACAGTACAAGAGCTGCCTAAGAGCAGTACTGCCTGTAACAGAAATGGAAAGGAAAGTCTTCTCCTGTCCATTGCTGCATGAGTATTCTGGGTGATTGAAAGTCCAGTCAAGAGGTTGGCCAAGCTAATAGGCTAAAGGAAATTGAAAGCTCATATGTGAAACACCTTGAGGGAGAAATCTGTTCTATCTCCATATATTGTAGCTGCCCAAATTTGTAGGAAAAGCTTCTGAATTTGCCTACTATATTGATATAGAAATTGGGAGTTCAAGCATATTGTAGCTCCAGGTTGAACAAAGGTGTGTGCAAAACAAAATAACATGGGATAAACCTTCATTATTTGTATAGAATGATAGACTCCCAGACACATAATTCTCTCACCTGGTGATTGCTCATTTCATCAGCTCCCTTTCTTGATTGCCAGCATGGTGGCTTTGATATTAGGCACCTCACTTAAAGTACAATGTGCTTCAAGGGTCTCCTTCATCTCTTTTGCTATGAGCTGATGCAAAACCATGTTTCTCTGATTTTGTGCTGATGTAACTCCACTGAGATCATGTAGATATTCCTTATCCCAAAGGGAAGAATAGATCTTTCATGCTCTGTTAATGTTCCTCCTTCTCTCCCTGGGGGATCTATCCTCTGCTAAAAATTCTTTTGAATACTCTAATTAAGGATAAGGATCTCTTTGAATATTAATTAGTTTTTCATTGGCCGCACTCAAAATATTTAACTCAAAGTGATTTCCTGGTAATTATCTCTGGATTATAATTTTGAGAAGATTTACTTTTTTTAAAATAAATTTCAGTTTATCAAGTAAGCCTTCCTTTCATATGTGTAGAGTTATTCACAACTACATGTAAGACAGTGAGCAGTGGCTCTGAAGAAGCAACTGTTTTGAGTCTTAAGTTTTCTTCTTACAAAATCTGTTGTTCTTACTGTAGGTTTCCCTCTTTTGCTGTTCTTTAATCATGTAACTGGGTGACTCTGTCCCACATGCACATAAATTCAGAGTTAGGCCCCTACAAGCAGACAGCTCTGTAGGAAGGCAAAAATGGCAGACCAACTCACACCCTTTCTTTCTTGCCTCTTCCTGGAGTGGTGAGATAGAACCTGGTCCACCCCATGACTCTTCAACTTCTGGCTTGTTATAGAACTCCTCCCCCTCCATTATTTAATAGTAGACAAAACTCCCTTGTGTTCCCTATTGCTTTGAATATTCAAGAGACAGAGAGATTTCCATATCATTACTGAAGGCTTATGGTGCTTTGGACTGGCAAAAGCACAAACTCCCATAACCCATCAGGTTTAAATCCTTTCCATCACAAAGTTGTTTTAGATATTTAATAGATGGCCACAGAAGATGCTTTTTGAAATCTCAAAAAAGGGGTGTAATTTTCAAATTGCTTGTTTGAAAATTCTTCTACATCAGGACATAAGCTGAATAGTCTCATTTTTGGCATGAATGAGAGGTGGTTTCTTGTGAGCTTTTAGGAATGCCTTGAGGGGATGCTGCATCCCTTGTGTACCAGCAGAGTCAACATCTCCATCAAATCAAGCAATCACCTCATTTCAATGTAGGCAATAGCAAGCATAGCCTGTTGCAGGGATCTTGCCGTTCCAGCCTTCAGCATTAACTGAAGCTTCCTTGATATGGGGGATTTTATAAGGAGCTTTTACAGGATTCCTTTCCAAAAGCACCAGGAAATTTTACATAAACCCAAGCTCTTGCCTTACCCTTCCAAGGAGAAGAAGTGATGCTTTGTATTCAGTGGGTCTCTTGGACGCTACTGCAACAGAACCAAATGGTTCACAATGACCCTGTGATTTGCTGAGCATGAAGAGCTGCTCTGTAAGGCTTACCAGCCTGGCTGTCAGAAGGGGTCACTCCTTGCTGCCAGCACAGCTAATGCATTGTTACCAGCTGGTTGACATACCACTCCCTCTGCTTGATAATGCTCACTCCACCAGACTCTTGGGCTGCTTCCAACACATGCCACTATTTATGATCTGGGCAGCTGCTACCAGGACTCTGCTCTGTTCATATTTGTCAAGTCTTTGGATTTAGTTATTATACCAGAATCCACATTTTATGTTGAAAGTACTGCTTTCTTACTTGGCTAAATTCCCCTTCACAGTTGCTGTCCCAAGACAGGATTGCTCACCACACACCTGCAGAGCTGATTGCAGTGACACCTGAAGAAAATAATTTACCTGCTCTTGAATAACAGTAGTTCCTTGAAACCATGACTGTGCTATAGAATAAACTTTAAACTAATTAATTTTATGCAATGAATGCAATATTAACCCCTCTAAATATTAATAAAGTTGAATTCTTTGCACATTTTATTGGTATAAAACTGAAATAAACCTTAAACCATGTTTCACAGTGTTGGTACTGCATTCAACTAAGCAAACAGTGAATAAGCAATAATGATTCAAAAAGCAGAAACATAATTTGAAGTGCTTTTGTTTCTTTGTTTCATGAAAGCATTTCTCAAAATAACTTCATTCTGAATGGAACTCATCAATGTGTGCTTATCCCCCTTTCCCTTTGCAAGCCTTCTCCAACTGGCTAAATGTGGTGACTGGAGCTTTTCGGATTAATTTTCCTTAAGTGACCTACTTTGCAGAGAAAGATAATCATGCATTTATAGCCTCTGGCACACTATTCAGGTCACAGATGGACAGATACCAAAGCTATTCCTCAGTGACTTACTGGGCTTGTAACTAATCCCCAGTGAGAAAGGAGATTGGCCTGATGTTAATTGGTCAGAATACCTAAATGTATGGAAAGAAGATCACTGACTCCTAGTTCAATTTTCAGAGGGTATCACAGTTAGGTTGAGTGGTACCAGCCAGCAGTTTTTCTAGGAGTGTTTTGTGAAAGTGTTTGAATTACTGGGTGCCACAGATGTTAAATATCTGATTTTGAATCCTTTGCCTTGACAGTGGGGCACCAGGTGATGTTCTGACTGTGGACACATCTGATGTTACACATATGCCAGATATTATGGCCAGAGCCAAGGACAGGAGATTCAGGAGAGTTTTGACCTTTTGCTCACTAAAGGGCGCTTGAAATCCCATGGAGACTGGTCATTGTCAGACCCAAACCTCTGCTATGAAAGCCTTTTTTGCCTTTTTTTTCCTTTTTTTTTTTTTTTTTTTTTTTTCTTTTTGTATTGGCATGGTAGTTGAGCAAATAAAATTCATAATTTGCTATTATTCTTTAGAAGACTTCTTTCATTCTCTTGTATTTGGCACAATGGGATGTATGCAACTTCTCGTTGTGTTTTCACAAGTTCTGAAGTTTCAGAAGGGAAATGACCAGGCTTTATTCTCTATTACGGTATTTTTAAAACGTTTGTGTAACTTTTCATGCTGAAAAACAGGGAACAAGCCAGAGTGTTAAGAATGTTTCTTTTTTTAAAGGATTGCCTTGAAACTTTGGGCCTGTCAGGCAGTCTGTGGTGTTTATTCTGACAGGTTTCAAGAAATAACCGTTACAATTGTGACACTGCCTGCAAAGGGATGGATGGCTTTCAGAAGAAAACAAAACATGTATGCAGGTTTAATTCTTGCACTGCAGGACTGCAAGTGTGTATGACTGCATGTTCCTCAGTGTCTATATACAGCTTTCTCTCACAATGCAGAGCTGGAAAGTGCTCTGGTAGAAATTACTGTTTGGATCAGTGTGATCGCTGAGTAAGTGTACATATTTCAAGTCCTTTGTAGAGTACATAGTCTCAGAACACATGAGAGATGATTCAGATTAGGTTTAGATATTTACAACTGTTAAGACAACCTGTCAGGGCTGTGTATGTGTTTTCTATGACAGAATCTAATGCAGTGAGGGGAAAATCAATTCCTTTTAGCAGCAAGCCTTTCAGACAGGAATTAGGTAAAAGGTTTCAGAGATAAAGAGTATGTGCAGCTCTCCTGTACCTATCCCAAGGGACTGTGCACCTGTTCCATCATCAAAATTATGGCCACATGCTTTTGCAGTTTCTGGGAACCCTTTACACTTTCCATGTATCCATCATCTTCTTAATCTGTGTATTCCCATTCACAGGAGTTAGCTTCAGCATCACCTCCTGCAGGGGACAATTTCATTATGTCTAAATCACATGTTTCCCAGTGTTTGCTCAGGAAGGGTTGGTAAATTTGAACCAATGTAGCTCTACAGATACGGGCTTCAATGCAGATACTCTCAGTCTAACGTAAAAACAGCCTGCTGTAAGTGTGCGCTATCTCTTCCTGAACTAATTAATATAAATCCAGTTTTAACCAAACTAATCCACAGAACATAATTTCACTATCTTCTTTGTTGTTTATATATATATATATATATATTTAATTTCAAGAAAGTATTTGATAAAAGAAAGTCAGAACAGCCAGGACTAGTTATGGGCTATTTTAATCAAATTATGATTTTATGAAACAAAAAAATCAACACCTTTGGGACTGTGTTTCCCAGAGTGATATGCATTAAAAAGAAACAGGGTAAGTCTAAAGAGTTAGGAAGTTATTGTATATTACCAAATACAAAACTAGACTAATTTAAGTCTGTAGAAGATACAGTAACAATTATTTGTAGGAAAAAAGAAGTAGATGCTACAAGCAAGTCACACCTCTATTACAACAGGAACATTCCTGCCAGCTATGTAGGTCTCTTAGGGTAAAAGAGTACAGTTGAGAAATACTACTGATGCATTCCTGTTGGGAATAACCAATTGAAAAATAAGCAGATCCAAAGAAACCGTACAGCTTTTGAACTAGGGTAACCACAGCAGTAATAGAAAATACATGCTTCATATTTCATACTGACATTCCATTATACAAGGAATAACTTAAAACCTCCTGGCTATTTTCTTGGGAGGCACTGTAGTAGAGGCACCAGGCAAAGATGGAAGTGATACACACCACAAGCCATCCTCACATTATTGCTTCTCTCTACGTGAGAGTCTGACTTCTGGGTTCTTCATGGATTAGAAGGGTATCATTGTACATATACGCATTATTAGATTAAAAAAAATCCTTTCACTTCTTTAGGATAATGAATTATCAGACAGTTCTCAGCCTTTGACTGTCTCAGATACAGTTGTCATATGAATTTGTATGAATATATCTTCTGAGGGCAAAGATGAGTAGTAAGGCACATTTTTTAAGAGTATCAGTGTCACATATAAACAATTTACTAGTAGATAGTGGTTGCCAATAGTCCTGCAGGACTGCTCAAGGGAACTTACATGAAACTACTGATTTGTTGGATCAGAACATCAGGAAGGAGGTATAGATATACTAAAGAAATAGATATTTTGATCATTCTTTTAATACAATTTGTTGATCTTTTGGGCTATTGTAAGTGAAACTTAGCTCTGTTTAGAGGAACAGAAGAGTGGACATAGTATCAGAAATTCATGCTTATCTTCTCGATTATGTGAGTCTCTGTTCCCTGAGGAAGTAGGATCATCACTATTTTAGTTTAGTCCTTTAAGATCTGAAATTTCCAGTGATGAACTTGTAATTAGTTGTATCATTAAATGCTAGAGTATATTCCACTTCTGGAGGAACTTATATTCCTGTTCAAGGGGACAAAGTACTATTTGGAAGGAAATACTGAACCATGGAAGAATCAGATATAATATTTTAGTGACACAATACAATACTACTGTGTGGAATGAATAGGTAAGGAGTGTTCCCTGGTGTCTGGTTGATTTTGAACACCTGCGAAGCATTTGTAGGAGTCATAATGTTTTTGAAATGTGCTTTGATGGGATGGACTTTGCGTATGCAAAAGTGGAAGAAGCTAAGCGGACAAAACAATGGCAGAATATTTCATTATACATGTGTACAGAGTTGAAATAAATTTATAAGCTTACATTCAAAATAATAATGAATTATAATTAATTATTATTAACAATATATTTAAATATATAATTATAGTATTTTTTCATACAATATCATTTTGATCAGAGTTACAGATTTTTGTTTTTCATTGATGCCTTTAAAAGTGAGCTAACTAAACAAAATTAATTATTTTCTGTATGTACTGTCCATGTAGGTGCACACCTCACATGCTATTAGTGTGATATGAGTATACATTAATGAGCTATTTGCATATAATGCATCCACCTGATGTGTCTGAGATATTTTTCCCTTGCATACTGAGTGTAAGGATATGGTCTGCAGATGATGGCAAACTAATTACCTGTGAAAATTAAAGCCCTGTGTTTTCTAAGAGAACAACTAAATTGTAAGCAGGAATTTTCCTCTATTGGCTACTTCAGTAAACATCAGCTTCCACTTTGAAGTAAAGCGGTAGCATCCTACTTGATCTCTACTCTCTTTGCTGATATTAGTGAGGAAAAACATATTAACAGTATTATGGAATTCAGGCTCTTTGAATTTGCAAGAACAAATTAAATATGGTATTTAATAAAAGAAATATATTTCAGGAATGGAAGACTTACATTAAGACAACAAAGCTGCACTTCCAAAGCACTCAATTAGCTCTCTTTAATCAAGTCAATGACAAATATTTTCCTACAACACATTTCATAAAGTAATGGACTAAAAATGCACTTCCGTTCAATGTGCATATATTAAAAGAGTGACTAATCAGATACATGTTCTTGAATTGCATGCTGTTGCTTTTGGGAAGCTGATGTGGATTTCACAATCTTTAACATTTTATTTATAAGTATTTATTTATACTTATATTTTATTTATAAGTATACCCTGTTGAACTGGGAAGGTAGATGTTGTTTTCCAATAATGGTATTACCTATATTTTCTTAATTTAGTTTTCATGATTTGAGCATTTGGATTTTCATTTGGTTATTCTATTTGGTATATTAGTTATATACCAAATAGATACCATATTTGGCTATTGTTATTTCTGTTTTTTTTGTGTAATTCTCTTTTTGCTGGACATTAAAAAAAAATTATAAGACATTTAAAAAGCATAAAGGAGGAAGAGATGTGGGAGTTCTGACCATTCTTATTCTGTCTGTGCAGTTCGACAATCAGCAAGCATTGGGAGGCAGAACTGGCCACGCTCAAGGGTAATAATGCTAAGCTCACAGCAGCCCTGCTGGAGTCCACTGCCAATGTGAAACAATGGAAACAGCAACTTGCTGCATATCAGGAGGAAGCAGAACGTCTGCATAAGCGGGTAAGTCAAGGCAGATGGCCAGGGTCCTTGAAATGGAAGTACTAGTAACTGTATTCACTCATTTTCAAGTAAAACAAGTTTATTGATGCAGCTTCAGGTTAATCTTTGAGACAGAAATTGGTTATTTCCTTAAAAGCATTTCCTTCAGTTGGAAACTACTTGCTTTGCAAGACTGCTTTTTCTTCCAAGGTTATTGTTGCAAGAAGTTACCAAATTTTATGATATGTTTGGCAGCTTTAACTCTTTATTTGATGCCATCACATCTATTTCATGACATTCTCCATAGCACTGAAGTCCAGTCCCTTCTGCATTTAAGCTCTCAGAAACCTGACATCAAATCTGTAAGTTCAAGAAAGCTTATTGTAATGCCCTCATATAACAAAGATGAACAGCTTACTATCCTCCTTGCATGTGAAGGACTCAACAACACAAACATGACTGAAAACCAAGGTCACTATATGCACGTAGAGATCTGCACCTATTTTCATACAGAATGGACTGGGTCCTGTTGCCTTCATGGCAAATTTTGCAGAGGTCATTTGACAAAACCAGAAGTTAGTTCACAGTGGGGGAAGGAAGGACAATGTTTGAGGAAGGAACACAACATGCAAGGTTGAAGACTAAGTTATGAAAACCGATATTCAATATCTAATTTTGCTTCTCTTTTCACATGTAACTCTCTATATTGTATAGTCTATCAACCTTTATCCATATGAATTTGTCATAGCTTAGGGCACATTTCTCTGCAAAGGGAAGGGACAGGCCACATGTGTGAAGGAAAGATGTCTTTGATGGCGCCTTATCAGTTTTGTTAATAAAGGTTAGCTTATAAAAAATCAAGGAGGTGTACTTAACACTGGAGTGGTACTATTTACAAGGGCATGTACTGATAGGACAAGGGGGAATGGTTTCAAAGTGAAAAGTGGTAGATCTAGATTAGGCATTAGGAAGAAATTCTTTACTCTGAGGGTGGCAAGGCACAGGTACAGATTGCCCTGAGAAGTTGTGGATGCTCCATCCCTGAAAGTGTCCAAGGCCTGGTTGGATGGGGATTTGAACAACGTGAACTTCCCTATCTAGTGGAAGGTGTCTCTGCCCATGGCAGGGGAGGTTGGAATGAGATAATCTTTAAGATCCGTTCCAATCCAAGCCACTCTATGATTCTGTGATACTTATTTAAGAAACAAAATGCAAAAACCCCCAAACTAAACTACTGCAATTTTATGCATGAAAACAAGTTTCATTAATATGTTGAAAAAGAGGGGTGAATATTGCAGACCTCTCAATTTGGTTTTATATGCTGTACTCATCTATAGGAAATAAGATATGGCAATTACAGGTAGCCAAATCCTGCAAAATCTATCTTTCAGACCTGTGCTGGACTTGTCTAACTGGAGGCTGTTTAGGTAGTCCAAAGAATAATCCTGTATTCATCTGAGGTGTGAGAAATCCAGTGGCCCACGCCTAACCTGCGTGGAAGAGAAACAAGAATACTCTGCAGTTTAAGAAACCTAGGGAAATAGCAAGTTGTTGGGGATGCCCTACACCTAGACTGACTTGCAGACAACACTCCTGAAGTCCCAGGCAAAAGATTTGATAGGAAAAAAACAACAACTTCCAACAGACTGTAACTGTGTGTGCCCTAGCTGACTGGACAAAGCACATGAAGTGTAATTAAGACTGGTGCTTCTCGCAAAGTGCTTTCAGTTCAAGAAATTGGCAGTGGCTGACTAAACTTTGCTTCAGAAATGTTCCAGTCAAGCAGAAGGTTGTCATTTCTGTTTGTACAGAGGGAGACTTCGCCTGTCATCTCATTTAAGCTTCTCATTTGGAAAAGTGGGAGTTGTAGCCTGTGCTCTAGGTTTGTGAATAGATGATAACAGCCACTGTCGATAAAATTATTTAAATTATAGCCTTGTGTTAAAGTTACTACAGTGCAAATGTTCAGGTGAATTTGAACACTAGATAGGCTTTACAGTGAAGAACTCATTGCTAGAGTGTGGATATAATGAGGTAGCATTCTTCCTACAAAAATGTACAGCTTATGTTGCAAAAGCTGAGACAATAAAATCCTTTTAAGACCTAAGAAAGAAAAGTAATGCACAACAACAACAGCTGTGTTTGCCTTGGGAGACTCAAGCAGACAAGACAAGCGAAGATCCCTTTATTTTTTTTTTTTATGTTACTCCCACTCTTGGTCAAATCTTATTTAAAATCTGTTATTGGAAAATAAAATTATTGAAAATAAAATTAATGAATATAGGACGTTTTATCATTTCATTATTTAATTATGCTTTTATATGATACTACATTTAACAGTAGTAATCAAGTCTTTGAGACTACATTCATTAATAGCTGATGATTTTTCATAACTTTTTTTCAGCAAATTTCCTGTAGTTACTTGTATTACTGAGGAAACACAACATCTGTAGCAGGGTATTACCTACCTTATGCTCTTTTGATTGTTTACATGCCTTTATTAGGAATTCTGTAGCCTGTGGCCTCAGGACTTGTTGATATCTCACAAAGAATAAAGGAACACTCTGTGCCTAACTCTCTAAATTGCAATAGAGTAGTTCATTGGGAGTACTGCCCTCTGTTGGAATTGCTTTTAGAAAAACGTAGGCTTGGCTAACCCAATTAAATTGAATTCTCTGGGCAAAAAATATGCATTTAGTGTTAAAAAATAATTGATCTCAATCGGTTACCGTACAGTGCAGTGCAATACAAAAACTCTCCTAAACTGCATGCTGGAGACTGATCTTTCAAATTTAATTAGTGCCTCACTTCAAAAAGAAACTGCAGATGCTTCTTTCTTACACTGATCAAAAATGTGCTGTTGAAATGGCAGATCTGGAGACTGCTGGTTGCAATACACATGGCAGCAAGTGTTCATTCCCTGTCTTATGCTATCTTTCTGTGAGTTTACCTGTTCAGTATAAGCATGTAGCTGCAGTTAATCCAAAAAAATGTTCACCAAGCTGGAATTAATCTCACCTGAGATTATGTATAAATTATGTATCAAGTCTATATTACATCCTGCCCTTAGAAGGCAAGGGTAAATCATATTCTTGTTAATAAATCCCTTGGGGCAGGTCGGAGTGAAAGACACCAAATAGTCAGTGTCTATAAACGTGTATTATATATATAGGTTCACTGTGAGTAGAGGGTAATTCAGGAGTCTTTGATGGTCTAGGTCATCACAGCTGCCTATTCTGCCACTGCAGTTTAGTTCAATATGGCCCATTACAGCCTCTCACCAGAGGTGAGCCCCTTCAGGCACATGTGAATGTCCCTGACACTGCCCAGGCAGCCCTCTGCTTTTGGGACGTGTACTTTGCATACTGGCAGATTGCCCTCTGGATGTTTGAGATTTTAGCATTCCAGTTTCTCTTCCAGTATTACTCCTGCATACTTCTTCTCCCCAGACCTGGAATGATTGGACAATAGCACGCCCTTTATCTTATCTCGAGTTCCAGTCACAATCCAATTTCCAGTTAGTAGGTGTATTTGGGGAGGGATGGGCTTTGGTGGTCATAGATGAACAGCTGCATCTTTGCAGTTTTCTGTAGTGGGCAAAAGTCCTCCAATGATTTAGCAATTTTACCCTTTAACAATTTCAGTCTAAGATAGTAATCTTTTTTTTCCCTACTAATTCTTGTAGAGACAAAAGAATGAAGAGTAAGTGTCCCACTCTTAAGGAAACTGTCTAAGGTTGCTTCCCTTTCTTTGATTTTGATTGCATTTTTTAAATAATTTCACTTTTTTTTCATGCCATCTCTGAGTAAGTATAAGGTTTACTCATCTATCAGTTCAGTTTTTATGTTAACCTACATTTGTTTGCTTTCTCTGAGGCCTTTATCTTCCTTCTTCCATTTGTTTTCTGCCTTAATAATGCCTAGAGCTGAGATAAAACAGTATATGGATTCAGTGGGGCTGAGTGAAACATTCTCACTAAATTAAAGTTTTGTGCTTTCTCCTGCTACATTCTAAGCTTAATTCAGAAACACTGTATTTGATATTTTGCCAGACAGTTTATTTTTCAGAAGCTTGCTAAATGGCTGTATGGATTTTTACCTCTCAAATACAAAGAGATAATTCTAGGAAAATATGATGCCCAGTCACGAGCTTAACTTGGAGCTCTCAGCCTTCTCTAATCTGCTCAGAAACGACAAAAAATTTCCCTTAAATGGGGCTGGTGAGCACTCCTACACACCTTGCATAGCTTTTTGACATCAAAAGGGATTAATGAGTTTAGAACAGCTCAGTAACAGAAAGAAAAACCCTGAAGTAAGCTACTTCAGACAAATAGAATAGCATGGGCCCTAACATTAATCCCGATACCACAAAGAGGAAAGGATTGAATAATGATATAAATTATGGAAAGTAACCCAAAGTTCTGTCTTTGTCATGTTAAAAAATGAAAATGATTAATTTTTTTCATGCACGCTATCTGCTAAAGTAAATCATCCTATGACACTGGGCAATAGCACAAAGTAATATCACCAGTGCATAATAATAAGAGCTGCAGTACTTGAAGATCATTCATCTTCAGGAAAATATAAAAAGTGATGAAGGGAAGTGATCAAGCTCCTGGGTATTCATAAAAGAACAGAGAGGTAAACTCTTGAATTCTAGCTTGCTATTTTAAAAGAATTTCCCAGAAAATAGGATAAAAATTAGGCTGTTATGTTCTTTCATTCAATGAATGAAATAAGTGTGAGATATCTTATGTAGTTATTAAAACCACCTGACAAAGAATGGACCATGATTTTCCTAGTGTTAGAAGAAATTTTAATATGGACATTGAAAAATTGCATGAGCATTCCAAAATAAAACCATTGTCATTTTACTGGACTGTTTCTGTGTCACTTAAAGAAAACAACAGTCTGTAAAATGAGTTGTGAAATTTCACAAGTATGGAATGCTGTATAAACCATCTGTTCAGATTATCTATAGAAAATCTTTGCAGACTGTTTAGAAGTCACCTCCACATTTCCATCAGCTGCATTAATACTTGAATAACCAAAACTAACTTTTGAACATGCAAATATGTTGTGATGAAGTTGTCTGCTGAATTGGAGGCCATGTTTGCTGAGATATCCTGTTAGCAGCACTGTGCCTACTGTAGAGAACTGACTGGTTTTAAATGCCCAAGGAAGAATATTATCCAAGAGTGGAAATATGAAGGAAGGTGACAGAAAGCATGCTAACAAGAAATTTATGAATGGACCTCTGATACAAAATATAATTGGTAATTCACCTTTTTTATGTGATGTCTATCTCTTGCCATTCTCCCTTTAAGACTGTGTCCCTCCTACTGAACAATTCAAATTTAGCTTTGAATAAATTTTGAATAAATTAGGTTTGATTGATTAAAGAAAAAAAGGTTAACTAAATATAATCTTCTTTGTAAGATACTGTAATTAGCTTGTGGTTAGATAACAGCTTTGTGCTTCTTGTTTACAATGAAAATAGATGACCACTTTTTTGCATGGCATTAGGGGGGATACCAAAGGAAAAAATATTTCAGACAATATCTTGGGGTTTTTGTCTCAGATGTACATTTTAGTCCCTAGAATATCCCTTTCTGCTATCGTAAGTGCTATATTATTTTTGAAATGGTATGTATTGTCAGTCTTTAGACTTTAGGCTATCAGAGCATTTCTTAGGAGAAGAGTTCTGAAACCCAGCACATATTTTAATCTCCCTTTCATGTCCATGATTCCTAGTACAGATAATCCACCTAGCATTTACAAAGATTCAACCCTTGGTTGATAATTATACTTTACTAAAAGGATGGTCTCTTTTCAGACAGAGCAGCTGTATCAGGTTATATTCCTTGAATCAAAATGTGAATTTTTATTTTTTTTTTTTAATTTATGGTGGATTAAAGTCTTTTGAAGATTTGGTCTTCTTCAGTTTGCCTTAATTTGTTTTTAGAGAAGATTTGCATTTAGGACCCAAGACTGTTTTGTTAAGGTTCTTTTTTATTTTTCTGGGAATTCACTTTCACTGAATGTGTCATATACAAGATAATAATTTAGAAAAAAAAACACAAAACAGCAAACCACCAACTAAGATGCTCGGACTCTGGCTAATAAAATAATTTTTCACACAAGTGTTCTTTCATTTCCCCATCTTCTTATTTCTAGAAAAACCTAAGCAAAGTGTTAAGATACATTTATCTGAAAGTTATAAAATGCATGCTTTGTGGAGGTATTTGACAAGATGTGTACATAGTTAAAGCCTGCAGAATGAAATGCATCCTATAATTCCAAAACTCTGCAGGAGAATAAGAAAATTACTAGACTTAGATCCTCAGGACTGAAGGATATTTGTCATTGCATGTGTTTCATGAACTGGCCAGGTGACTGGAGAAAGTATTTGCTAATTAGATTGTAGGGAAAGAGATGTGCATTGAATTTAGTATTACCTTATCAAATGCAAATAATAATGCATGGGTGAAGGTCAAATCATACATTTTGGTAAACCTGTTGTATTTTCAAAGATTCCTACTACAGTTTCATTGCTTTCTTCACAAAAATCAAGCAAATGATAGGTTATTCCTACTTCATCTGTAAAGAAATGAGAAAAACATCTTGGCATTTCCATGGCTTAAGGCATCACTGCCCACAGACAGAAATGTGTCCTTTTCAGCAAAATCTTCTAATTGTTTTCTCTGTTGAAAAAAGTAATAAATTGCTGGTAGTGCACAACACTCACCCCGGGGTTATTATTTTATCTATGGGTAAATCTTGGAAAACTAAAATAATTAATTTCCTGTCAAAAGTGATTTATATGAATAATACCATTGTGTGCTTTTTGTTCCTTCAGAATCAGCCTTGAAAAGCAATTTTCCTTGTTTTCTGCATTTTCACATTTCTTAACGCCAAAAATCTTTCCAGAATTTTTTATTCTTGAAACCTACACTGGAATAATTTTTATGATCAGCTTGTTGCATGCTGTTGTGCTTCTTAATACTCTCTACCTTTATGAACTGAGAAGTTTTCTATGCATAAATTATATGAAACTTTATGCAGTTATCCACAGTTTTGCTGGTCCATGAAATAGCATTTCCCTTCTCCTTACGGAAATCACAGGGCCCCTTTTTCTTTGTGGGAAGTTCATCCTCTATTATTGATGGAACAATTAATCAGATAAAAATGCATAATTAATACTTAAATTCAGTCTTGCGTGTGAGCACTCTGTATGTTCTGCACTGTAGCTTGGCCTGGTAAATCTTAGATATTGCACCTACAGTAAAAAAAAGGGAGAAAAATACAATATAGAAACAACAAGTTAGTGGTGTCAGGTACAGAAAATAGTGCACAGCCACACTGAATATATGTTGCTAATATGGGTAAAAAACTGTTTGGACAGTTGGGCCCAGAGAGGAATGGTGGTGAGTGGAGTTACATCCAGCTGGTGTTCAGTCACCAGTGCTGTNCAGTTTTGGGCTCTTCAGTTCAGGAAGTTTATTTTGGTGCTGGAATGAGTCCAGAGAAGGTCAATGGAGGTGGTGAAGGGTCTGGAGCACAAGTCCTGTGAGGAGCAACTGAGGGAGCTGGGGGTGTTTAGCCTGGAAAAAGGGGACTGAGAGGGGACTTTACCATTCTCTACAACTGCCTGAAAGGAGGCTGTAGGTGAGGATTGGTCTCTTCATTCAAGTAACAAGCAAAAGGACCAGGGGAAATGGCTTTGAGTTGTGCCAGTTTTAGTTTAGTTAGTAAGAAAACTTTCTTCACAGCAACGATTGTCAGGCATTGGAACAGACTGTCCAGGGAAATGGTGTAGTCACCATCCTTGGAGGTGTTTAAGAGACATGTAGATGTGGTACTGGGAGATGTGGCTTAGTGGTGGGTTAACTGTTGGACTCGGTGATCTAAAGGGTCTTATCCAACCGGAATTATTCTACAGTTGTGCAATGGATTCTGTGTTCTAGATGGATTCTGTGTTTTAATCTGTCTTGCTTTGCCTTTCTGTAGAAGTTGGAATAATTTCTGTATGTAGCTAAAAAGGAATTTCATGATCTGTTGGTACTGAATTGTGCGATACATCTCAAGAAAGTGGTTTGAAAAAATTAATCCAGCTGGAGCAAACACAGCACAGAATCATTTAGTCAATAATTGCTCAGGGCAGGTCACCAATCAAAATATTTGTGTCATTCCCACTTCTTCTCTTCTGTCTACCTGAAGTCTCTTGCAAAGTAATTTTCTGTGGTCAGAATTTTCTTGAGAGTCTTTTCAGTTTTCTAAAGCTTTGGGCAGTCACTATCTTAAGGTCACACCAAGGCTGTTACTCCTTCCTCTGTTATGTGGCCTCAAGTCTCACTCCTCCAGTCTTCCCAGCAGCCCAGTGTGCTAGCTCTCTGCTGCAATGAAAATCTCTTCCTTGAATCCTCCTGCATTTATGGATCGTTGGACTTAGACTAAAATTTCCAGAAAACTCTAGAATGGTCTCTGCTAGGAGGGTCTAGGCTCTACCAGAAGAAGTTGCCTTGCTGTCCTACTTCAGCTGACGTATTTCACACTGAAGTAGGCAGTTACGTATAGTACCATCCATGTCCTAGAAGAGTTTGCACACTAGATAGTCACTAAAAGGCCTTTTCAGAATATTTTCCTTACATGCCATCCTTGCCTGGATGATAAATGCAAAATAAAGAAACAGAGGCTAAGACTTTTTTTCTTTTTTAGTCTCAAATATGAAGCCAGAGTTATCGACATTTTCAGATATGCAAGTCAGTGAAGTCTTATGGTAGCACAATAGCAGGACTTTGTTTAGTCAGTTACTGTTCAAAGACTGTTCTTTCAGTCTGAATTCTGCACTCAAAATGAGGTGTAATCACAAGTACATTGCTGGATACTGCTGTGCAAGGGTTTGAAGGATTGATTGAGCTTTGCTTTTAAACCTGAAACGCTGAATGAGGAGGTGTCTGTGATAATAGCCTGTGGGAGGGTCAGGCTAAAGCATTTTAACTTCCTTGTATGCCCCCTTCTGTGCATAATGCATAAACAGTTACTTGTAATGATTTTTGGACCACTGGTCATGAGAAAATTAAATGCAATTTGAAACAAGAAACAGAACAAGTAAATGCTATCCAGATTTTTGCCTGGAGCTTTATCTTTTGTTACTTCTGTTTTCAATTGCATATTCTTTATATCACATCATTTTCCAGCCCATCTTACTCTACAGATCTTTTTGAAAGGGTCACAATATGTTTTTCTTCTTTATAGATTCAAGAAGATAAAAACATGAAGATATTTAACATCTTTTCAGATAACTGTAGGAATGGGCATTTAAGTAAGACTGATTAAAGTAACTCAGTTTTTTAATTGAGTTTGTTCTTTCCCAACTTTACTGAGTTTTCAATCAACAGTAAACAAAACAGTTGAACATTATTTTCTTGCATAATCAGTAAGAGATGGATACTTGCCCAGAGAAAAGTTGGACTAGAGTAAGACATTACAGCCCTTTTAGTGCTGGTAATTAATTGTCCTTCTGAGAGCAGTTGCCTCTGTTGGCAAGAAGGTTGTGGGAGCACTGCCTGTTCTGCTTAAGAATAATCATCTGTGTTTGCTTAAGCAATTTCAATAAGTGTGTTGAGTTAGTGTGGACCAGAGTGTACTTGGGAGTATTCACATGAGCTGTGCACCTGGCAGGGCTGCTGCAGGAGGTTTTTTACCAGCAATAATAGATGCAATCTAGAACAGTAATATTTCATCCAACAGTTTGATTCATCAGCCCCTTGGATTCCAAGCTTGCTCCAATACATACATCCTGTCTATGTGTACCACCCAAGAGGAAACCATATGGAGACCAATGGGAATCCAAATACTTCCTTAGTCACAGGATGAGAGGAGACCTCTGCAGGCTTGCTTCAAGTCATGAATTTGTAGGACAGAGGTAGTTTGGGGACTGGGCTTACTCCAGCTGAGGGTTTGTGTAAGTGAGCATTCTGTGCTGGTGCTTGGTGAGGGCCAGTGGGTCTTGCTGTGTTTCAAAACAGCTTTGAAAGAGAGTTTGTCTTCTTGGAAGTTACTATTCAACATCTCAGCAGGAAAGCTTGGAAATGTTTGAGAAGTTAAACATCAGAAGGGCTGAAGGTGAAAGGGGTGAATGAGTTTGACAGTTCCAGTAAAACTTAGGAAGGAGCTAATTCTGCAATGTCAGAACTGTCACGATTCTGCTTGACAGTGAATGATACTTGACTGGGCAAGATCCTGAGCAAGCAAATGTGACCTCAAAATTGACCCTTTTTTGAGCAGGAGACCTTGGCCAGATGGCCAGCAGTCCCTTTCCAGCCTAAATTGCTCTGTGCTTTTTGGATTCTTGCTCTCTCTAGATGCTAGCTCAGACACTATGCAGACGTAGGTTTGTCCTCATTGATGTGTTCCAATTCTTGTTTGTGTAATTGCAGTGGTGAACACTGTAACAGTATTATAAGAATCTAAATAAAGATACAGATGTGTAATTGAGAAAATTATCTAAATCTTCACTTGTAATGCTCAGTGGCATATGAAACTAAGCAAATTAAAATTCCTTTTTCTCATGAGCACTGGCATTCCTTTTGGGACAATATCAGCAAATAAGAAAGTTCTTTGGGGTGGATGGGGCATGTTGCATTACCAAGCTATAGATACCCTATTCTCTCATTCCTTTTACCCCCTGCCAGGGGGGTAACAAGAATTTGTTCTGATCCCAGTTCTCTCCTTTATAAACCTCATGTGCAAAAATGTCTATCCAATAGCTTTCCAGCAGAAGAACCTAGATTCATCATGGCTATTGCAGAGGAGAGGTTTGTGGCCTGTGATTCAGAAAGGAGAAGTTGTTTTAATTTCCTTGTATTTCATCTTGACTTCCCTTGGACTTGATTCAGTAATCTACCTTCTGAGCCTACAAATAGTTCAGAGTCTGAAATTACTGGTATCACAGCGGCTTTATTAGCTAGGGGACATTGGTGCTGGAGAGCAGCAGCCTTGATTCCCTGAGATATTATTTTACCTAAGAAATAAAATTGTCTTGGAAAATGTCTGCCCTCTGTCTAATGGCTACCTCTCCAAGAATGTTAAATTGAGTGTTAAAGGTTTTTGTTGCAGAATTAACTAGTACTTTGTTCAAATGAGTTTCTGGGCCAGATTTGTAGGTACGTGGTGCAGCTCTGTTGCAAAATATGTATTAGGCTTGACAGGCTCATAACTTCTGGGGAAAAATTTGTCATTAGGTTTTAGTTTTTAAACAAAGATGTCTTAGTGCACACATCCATGCAGACATGTGGTATGAGAGTTCTCTAATATTCTGACCTGTAATGTGAGAGGTACATGAACAGAGACTTTTCTTTGTAGACTCTAACTGCATGGATTTTGTTTCTTTGACACAGAACCTGGTTTTTTTGAAACTGTTTATCTGTGAGTGGCAGAATATTAGCATCCTTTTGATTATAAAATAAAACAAAAGTGCATGCCACTGCCAGGTATCCTAACTTATCCAAGGGCAGATGTAGCATGCTTGCTGTCTGCTGATAAAAGGGGAACTGAGCAAATCCAGATTGTGACATTAGCTGTTGCCTTTGTGACTGAGAGATGAGCTCCGTTATTAGGGAAAGTTGGAAGCTGGCAGCTGTACTTTGATGGCTGAGTGTCTGCTATTACACTGTTGATGCCGAGTCAAAAAGTGATGCTGTGAAATGTTAATTGGCTTTCTAGGAAGTGTGTGAACATTGTGGCTTACTAAGGTGGTAGAACATTAAAAGGTGTCAGATGGAGAGGTTAGTTAGACAGATCTGTGTTTAGTCATCAAGTGGTAATCCAGAACTTTCTTAAAACTTTCAATAATTAGAATAAGTTTTAATTAGTTTTCTTTTCAGCCTATAACAAGTGATTTTTTTTTTTTTTTTTTTTTTTTTTTTTTTTTTTTTTTTTTTTTTTTTTTGTTTCCAGGAGTTCATAGCAACCACTTACATAACAATATATTATGGAATGTTTTGCTAACTATGTAAGAATACCTTCACCATTTTAATCAGCAGAAGTTGTCCAGAATTTAGGGGGTAGCTAATTCAAAGGTAGCTACTGATGCAAAGTATAATAATACCTTGAATATATTGAAGTTAATTCTGTATGTGTTTCTTCTACTTGTTTCAACAGGTGACTGAGCTAGAGTGTGTGAGCAGTCAAGCCAATGCAGTCCACACACATAAAACAGAATTAAACCAGACAATACAGGAATTAGAGTCTACACTGAAGAAAAAAGAAGAGGTATCTGTTAACATTTATTTATGGCTTTTCTATACATAATTTCTAAAGCCTTTCAATATTAAGCTTGTGATGGCTGCTAGATACTGAATTTTTTTACTATTAATGTTACGAAGTAAATACTTTTTCAGCTTTGAAAATTTTCATTTATATAATTACATCAGTCCTTTTATATAATTACATCAGTCCAATATAGAGCTGGGTATCTGGATAGCAACAAAAAAAAGTATTGTGTTTTTCCTGTTTGCTTTTACCAAACACCTCTGTTTGCAAAAGTAAGTCATAATAGTTTCTACAGGGCAGTCGTCACACTGATACAGTCCAGATTCCCTAAGAGAGGAAGGTGTTGTAGGCATGCTTTCTTTTTTTCTGGAGGATAGGGTTTGAAACAAGTAATAGATCAATGCCTTTGTCCAGCCAGTCTATTTTTCAGGCTCTGTTAATGAATCTGACCTTTATGGTCCATAAGATCAGCAATTTCCTTTAACACATGCCAAGTCTCCATCCTGAAACTTAGTATTTATTGTGCCATGTGCCTTGGCCTGGACCAGCAGCAAGCAAATAAAAAGAATTGGAGTAACACCTGCATTTGCAGAGATCCTAGAGGAAAGCATGCCTGTGCCACAGAAGGATCAAGAGTCATCCCTTTGTGGATGGAAAAAGGAGGCTGAAGCAGCTGAATAGGAAGAATTATTTTCCTGGTATGAGACCGTGGGCATTGGCATGTGTGCTTGGAGGGGCAGTGTGGCTTGCCAAGCCTTCCCTCAGTGCTGTGAGGTGTTTCCAAGGAGGATGCAGGAGAGGCAGAGTTTCTACAGAATATCCTCTCAAAATGGAACGAAGCCTTTTCCAAACTCCCTCATATTTAGTAGATTAGGCTCAGCTTGGTAATGTTTCCCATTTTGTTGCCCATTTGCCTTTGAATTATGCTGAGTGTTTGGCTGCAAAGAATCTTGCCAAAAGGAGTTCTGGGAGGTGAATATTCCTGTCTGGACAAGAGTACTTAATAGTTTTAAGTTTGATACCTTTTAGTTTTGTTAACTGTTTCTATTCTTGTCTCCTGAAAATGAGTTAAGAACATTCATTATTTCACCTATATTTCTTATTTTTATAGCTTTCTATTTTCTAATTGCTAAATTAAAGATGCCACTTCTTTTAGATTCTCTTTTTACGGAAATCAATCAAAACAGGCATTTTTATTGATGTTCAGCCCTGCTGCTGGTGACATAATAAGCAGTTTATATTTAAAAATTGGACTTTTTCTTGAAAAAAGTAGAGAAGGGTAGATTCTAATAGAATTTAAAAGTTTAAAGTATAAATTTGGGTTTTTAATTACAAGAGACCTTAATATTTCAGTCAAAAATTATTTCATATCTGTTGGGAGGAAAAGAAAACTTGGACTTTTACAAAAGAAAAGGCTTGTCTATTGTTGTTCATTCACAATGGAGTTGCTCCTTTGGGAATGTGATTCAGAAGTACTGGGAGCAGGGCTTACACTTCATGTTCTCTGATGGGCAGTAGCCTCCTGCCAGTTTTGATGTTGTTGCAATGACTTGCTCAAAAGAAGAAGCAGCAGCCAGATTACCAGCACTGAGGCTGAGCCAGAACACATTGCTAGCAAGGTTGTTTCTTCTCTCTTAGGAAATAGAAGGATTGAAACAAGAAATTGAAAATGCCAGAGAGCTCCAGGCACAGAGGGATTCTCTGACCCAGAAGTTACAGGTGAGCTATAAGTGCATCATCTTATTTTAGAGAAAAAGGAAAAAACTATCAGCAAGTGAGCAACTTGTGCTATATTCACTGAACGTGCCAGATGAATGAGTAAGTTAGACTGCCCTGAAGGTGCTGGGTTGGGATGACCCTTAGGAATTTGTATCAAAATTTCTATCTGCTGTAAATTGCCATTTTTTATCTAAGGAAACAGATCCACACTGCTTTTACGAGTGCACAGAGTACTCTCAGGTTAGCAAATATCCTTCACTGATACATGTCCTGGACAGTTCTGATCTGATTTTCATAGCAGTGTCTTCCTGTAGCTTTTGCATGCCACTGAAACTGTCTGTCTATGTATCATCAGCCTGAGATGAGTTTGTGTTCAGCTTTTAAACATGCCCTGAGAAAGTAAGGGTTAAAGTGCTCCTGTGTAGCACAGGCTTTAGAAACACACTTGCTACATTTTCTTGGAATTATTTAGAAACATTGTGCTTTAATTGGTTTTTAGCAGTTGTTTCTTACTGTGTGTAATGCTGGATACCTGAGGCTGCTGGAAGTGATGTTCTCTCATTATATCCTCCCCCACTCCATCTGAGCTCTCTATCTGTTGCTGCACTGGGCAGCCAGCACATAGCCAAATTCCTTGTCACACCTCTGGAATGAGGCCAACCAAAAGCTTAGGTGGATTGCACTCTGGGTTCAGCCTTCAGAGTTTTGAAAGAGCTGGAAACTCAGGCATTAAATAGCTCCAACCATAAAGTTCTGAAAGGGGATCCTCTCTGTTCTGTGGCTTAGCATGCTGAAAGCAAGCCCCATTGGATCACAGCCACAGCTTAAAAAGGTACTAGGCAGGTATTCTTTGAAATGTATGACATGAATCGGAACCTCTATGAATCAAATTTTAACTTACAGAAAGAACACTAAAGAACAAAATTATTTTATTCATTTTCCCCCATTCTTACGTCAACTTGTTTGTACAAAGTATGTTATTACTTTGAAGAGTGTTTTGAGTACACCTGACCTTGCCTGTTCCAAAAATTGTTGCTGGCTTTAGGCTAAAAATACAAGTTTTCATCTTAACAGGCATTTATGTGAGAGACTAAAAAGAAACATTATTATGAAAGTTGGAAATTGTTCTAACAGTAGCAAATGCAGTAATTTCATTGTAAGATCATATGAAAAGAAAGAGTGAGCCAGGAATTAGCTATCCTTAGCTAGCAGAATTATGAGACTAGTACAAGATGAAAGATTAGAAAATGGTAATTTTTTATTAAAATTTTACCTTATAAAGTCAGTAGTTCCATTTTGGTTTATTTATATGTAAGTGATTGAGAGCAGCCCTGCAGAGAAGGACTTGGGGTTAATGGTAGATGAAAAATTCAACAGTAACCAGCAATATGTGCTCAGAGCCCAGAGAGCCAAACGTGTCCTGGGCTGCATCCAGAGCAGGATGAGCAGCAGGGCCAGGGAGGGGATTCTGCCCCTCTGCTCTGCTCTGCTGAGACCCCACCTGCAGTGCTGCATCCAGCTCTGGGTCCCAGCATAGGAAGGACAAGGACCTGCTGGGGAGAGGCCATGAAGCTGATAAGAGGACTGGAGCACCTCTCCTGAAAAGACAAGCTGAGAAAGTTGGGGCTGTTCAGCCTGGAGAAGAGAAGGTTGCATGGAGACCTCATAACAGCCTTACAGTATCTGAAGTGGCCTACAGGGGAGGCGGAGAGGGGCTCTTCATCAGGAACTGCAGTGATAGGACAAGGTGTAATGGGTACAAACCGAAAGAATGTAGGTTCAGATTAGATACTAGGATGAAATTCTATACAGTGACAATGGTGAGGAACTGCTTCAGGTTACCCAAAAAAGTTAGGGATGCCCCATCCCTGGAAATGTCCATGGCTAGGTTGGATGGCACTTCGAGCAACCTTATCTAGTGGAAGGGGTTCCTGCCCATGACAAAGGGTTGAAACCCTTTGTTGGGTTGTTTTAAGGTCCCTTCTAACCTGATCCATTTTATGATTCTGTGATTCTTCAATCACCAAATGGATCTATTTTGTATATATGTCCATATGTCACATTGTAAGTGATCTGTTTCTGGAAATGGTTCAATATGGTTCAAGTAAATTTAAAGGATCACTTAGGATCTGGGTTAAAATGTGCATTTATTAAGCTTAAACTTAATTACTGCTCTGGTGCTGCCCAGGTAAAAGGTCTTGAGTCTGTGCTTTACTGTAATTGCCCTGCTTTGATTATACTGGTGTTCTCTGAGCCATTTCACCCTACATGCATCACATCATTTGCTATAGCTTCACACTGTCTCATATATGTTCACTTACCTGACTTATCATTTATTTTCAGAGTGATTCTCTCCAGGGCTCTTATCTGTTTCTCTCACTCTTTGTTCTTGTGCTTTATTTTTCCCCCTTGTGCTTTGCAAGTGGATTATGTAACTTTAAAAACATTTTGGTAAAAACCCTCTATGAAAAATGCTATGCAAAGAGATTAGTATTTCAAGGTGTATTGCATTTCTGATACATCACATGTATCAGGAATTTATTAGATATCAGTCATTGGCAAAATCTAGTGAAGAACGATATGTTATTACTGTGCAGTTCAAGTATTGGGGTCCTTTTTAATAATTCCATTAGTAATGTAGAGAAGTCATATCAGTGAGTCATGATCAGTGTGACTCTCATAGTAGGTCAGAATATCTTTATTAATATGGCTGATTCCTAAATATAGCTGTTGTGTATGGTTTGAATATTTTATTTCAATCCTTGCACTGAATTTTGCAAAAGATTGTTACAGTGCAAACAACAAACATAAGTAGTAATGATTTATTTATTCTGTAAGAGAAAACAGTGTGAGAAATTATTATATCTGATGAAAGAAGAGCTTGAAAAAAACCAAAGGTAAAAAAACCAAGTGCAAAATACATTCTGTAAAGGGCCTGAATGTATCAAAGAGTCAGTTTATTGTTGGATGAGATCAGCTGCCAGTAAAGGGAAATGGCACAGCTAAGGGAATAGATTACATTACATGTGATCCACATCTTGATTTTTCTCAAATCAAGAAGCAAGTTTTTAGGTTGACTGATTTGAAACAGGAAACTGCACAGGAGCTAGACATGAGCTCACAATGCAGTAACATCGCAGAAAGCATTCATACTAATTTTGGGTAAATATGCTTAAGGGTTAAACGTAAATTTAAGAAACATCATTTTCCAGAAATTAAAAGCAACAACTTCTGGCATATTTCAATAAAAATATCTGAGAATGGCCTGAAAGATGTTCTTCAGTACTAGATACAGGCCAACAGAATGCTCTATTCAGGCCCAGATGTCATAATGTAAAGCCATAGAAGTATTTATGGATTTCTCCCAAAGTGGTCTATTTCATCACTGACTTGCCTGCTTACAGGAATTAATTATCTCTGAGGTAAAAGCAGTGGCAAGGAGACTTCCTACAGCGCACAAATTTGCTGACTAGAATAGAAGCAATGACAGGATGGACAAATATTGAAAAACAACAATCAGTTTTCTGTGAGCTAAAGAAAGGACTGTGCAAAGCTGGGAGGACCTTGGATTTCATTTTTATGTCCTATACTGTACTCACTGGGCCCTCAGAGGGTCTTGAACCTGTGCAATCACTACACCAGGTAGTACTTGTAAGTACATGGCTTGGAAGGCTGGAGTAGACCCAGTGAAGAAGAGCCTTTGCATGGTATAACTGGGTTATATCCAGTTGTCTTCTTCATTTGTAGCAGCAAGGGGATAGCCATTCACTTCATAAGTAGATATGCATTTTATCTACATAATTTCTACAAGTGCTCTATCTATCCAGTTAGCTTCTTTTAGTGCTTTGGCAACTAAATTATCCAGTGCTAAACAAAATATTTCTTCTCTTGATCCTGGCAATAAGGGGTAATTCCTGCTCTCAGGGGTGCTGGCTGTTCAAGACTGATGCCCAAAAGTCTATGGTTCTTTTACTTGCTCATTTGCATGCAAGAAGTAAGGGAGACCTTCAGTTTGGCTGGGAGGTAATCCTTGGCTCCACAAGCAGCCACAGCTATGAGGCAGTGAATGTGCTGGTGTCCACCAGCACCACTGCTGGGGGGCCCAGAACTCTCCCCTGCTGTAGAGGTTGGGAGCTGAAACTGGGCACTGGCCACGTCACCCCATCCCTCCTCTGGCCAGGGATGCTGTGCCCAATCAATGCTGCCCCCTCAATCAGGCCCCTCACAAGTGGATACCTTTCTCAGGCCATGGACTTTGACACAGGGCTGCCATTAGTTACCTGTTACTCTTGAATGACCCAATTTTCTGCAGGGGTCAGGTTATTTCCTATAGTTAGCTGAGATCTCTCCAGTATAAACATGAATATATTTCTTAGCCTTGAGGGAGACAGAAGAATCACACCAAAACCAGTGAGAGAGTTGGAGGGCTGAAGGAGGAGTTGCTCATGCTGCGATCATTGGCTGCTGCCAAATATCCCTTCCTATTTATAAAACCAGTTGTAGTAAAATCTCAGGGCAGGCCTGACACAAAGCCACTGTAAAGGGAGGAGGTGTTGAAAAATATGTTACCATACATAAATATGAATTCACTATGCACTTTTCCAGAGGTGGCTGTACAGGGTGTTTGGTGTACTAAACACACTGTCTCTGTGCTGCCTGTGAAAGTGGTTCTTGTAACTGAAATTACAAAATCTAGCATGCATTTATGAGGCGTGCAATGAATGGAACAAACAACAATATGGTATTCCAGACCCAGGTGACTGCTTAATTTGTGATTTGATTGAGCAGAGGGCACCTGGCTTGCACAAGGCAGAGCAGCTGGCACCGTCCCCCATCAGGTGCAAGCTGGAGCTGCAGGGAGTCCCAGGGGCTGATGCCAAGGGAGTGAGCACTGAGTGAGAACTGAGCTTGCTCAGGGTCAGACTCGCTGGGCTGTGTCCAGCCCTGCTCCATCTTTCCCCTGTGGCAGGGGAACGGCGTGTCCCTACAGCCATGGTGGCTCTCCCATTGTCCCTGCCCCACAGGTGGGTGCTGTGCAGTGGGGCACGATCTGCAGCCTGCACCTCCTGGTTTGCATTTGTTACAGCCACCTTGACACCCCCTTGGACGGTTTTGTTCCTGTCTTATCTTCAGAGTGCAAAGCCTGTAGTGCGGGATGGGAATAACGGGGCGCTCCTCTGTCTCTAAAGCAATGATCTGGATGGGTTTTTGCACGAGAACTTTCGATGGAGAAACATGTCCTTGAGCAATTCATGTAGTCTAAATCAGGGCATACTTGAACATAAGTAAACTCTGAGAAGATGTTTTCATTTGGCAGTACATTTCTGAATGATAGAAGTGATAGCATACCTGAGTAAGTGTATCATTTTTTCACTGACTAAAGTTTGTCGCTCTTTGAAAGTCTCCATCCTTCAGATAATTATGGAAAAAGGGAGGAAGTGGCTCTACATATGCAATCACAGTAACAATTCAGGTTCTGGCTTTGATTTAGTGTAAACTGTAAAGGGTTACAAATTATTCTAAAAAGCAGTTGACAAAAATAGCACATGAGTACCAACAGGACGTTAGACTGTTTTCTGCTTGCAGACAACACATTAACATGTTGTGTATTTTCTCTGAAGGAAGTAGAAATTCGAAACAAAGACCTGGAAGGACAGCTGTCTGATCTAGAGCAACGTCTGGAGAAAAGTCAGAATGAGCAAGAAGCTTTTCGCAATAACTTGAAGACACTTTTAGAAATTCTTGATGGAAAAATATTTGAACTAACAGAATTACGAGATAACTTGGCCAAGCTAATAGAGTGTAGTTAAAGAAAACGGGATTTCAGTGCCAATCAGCTTAAAGATGCACTGTCTCTCTTCATAGGACTGTGTTGGGCTCTGCATCAAAGTTGCACAAAATTAGAAAATGCTCCTCTGAGAGGGATTGTTTTAAATTTGACTTGTAATTCAATGTAAAATTTAGAACTCAGCTTGTAGCCAGTTGAAGAAAAAATATAAAAAGAACTTGAATTACAAATTACCTCCTTTTACATTATTGGCCACAGATAACTTGAAAGATATCACCAATAATTGAATGCAATCCTTTTCTAATTATCAGTGATGGATGAATTAGCAGTGTCCCAGGACACACTCCATTTTGTGACAGATTCAGTATAGTTTATTGGCTATTTTATTTAAGATACTTAAATGCTGTGTTTTGTGCAAGAACTTAGTGATGACAGCCCTGTATTTTGTTGTTCTTAATAATTTCTCAGGATATGTTGCACTGTGGAGAAGCAGTGCCAGAACAAATTTATTCTTGCCAGGAATGAGAGAGAGTTGCATCTTTAATTGAAACAAATTTACTATAACTGCTTGTATAAACTTCTTCCTTTTTGTTTTTTTGGGGTTGGTTGGCTGGTTGGTTTTTTGATTTTTTTTTTAATAGCTATACATATATACTGGAAGATACTGTATTTCTTTATGGAGCTTACTTTGGTGTTCTACAATATTGTCCAATGTAAGGCTTAGTTTTCCATATGAATTCCATGTAATTACAGTGAGGTAGTATCTTCCACTTAACTAAATTTTGAAGCCAACCAGTGATAGAAGGTGAGTCCCACCGGAAAAAAAAAAAAAAAAAAGCAAAGAAAAAAAAAAAAGCCTCAACCCCCCAAACTCCTTGAGAATTTTAAATGTAAATTTTAAATTTGACCTGTGCAGATAACAAGGAATGGCCAGTTATTTGTTTTCTGGCCTTGATACTTATATTGAATGTTCAATTTGCTGTTAACCTGTTCTGCAGGAGACTTTTTCAGAATGTGACATGAAGTAGACGTTCTGTGAATTATGGCTTATGGGGAGCACTGTTCTGTTACAGATCCATTAAGGGCACAGAGGTACCAGAAGGGATTGTTTGTACACTGAACGTGTCTAGCCAAAAAGGCTGTTTCTTGAAGTTTTGTTGTCATAGCAAATTGAACTGAAGACATGTTTACTCTTTTATGGGTCTTCATATCACATCTTTATCAAAACTACGCCAGGCAATATTCTGAACTGTTAATTGTTTAAAAACAGGACATTCAATTGAATTATCCTCAGTGAGCAGGTTTTAAAGTTGTTTTGATGTAATTTTAACAGACTTTTGGCAAACACACATTTCTTAATATAATAGATTTATTTAAAAAACCCAGCTCTTTGAAAGGTAAGCCAATTGTCACGTGTCTTGCATCACAGTGCATTCTTGCCATAAATTGCTTGTAATGCTGAAGAGGGCTTTTTTAAAATGTATGAATGAGTGTCAGACCTCAGAGTTGAAAGATGCACGAACCTTTGTTTGCTCCCCAAATTAATTTGAATGTTAAACATGAAATCTAGCTGCTTATTAAATTTGTAGAACACAGTTTTCTTCACTTAGAGACTGATACTCAAAACTAGAAAAGATAAGTTTGTTTTAATGTATGTACTGTGTGTATATACCATATAATACACACGGGTTGTCATTTATATTGGAAAGACATGCTTTATTTCTAAAATACCTTTTTCCTTTCCCTTAACTGGTGATTTATCAGGTCTCCCCTGACTAGTCAGGGAAGTGGCTTAGGTTAAATGCTAAAACTGTCATGTATTATATGGTATGTAATATACACAATGTTTACGCTTTCTCCATATTTTTTAGGGTATTTTCTCACATTTATTAAAGGGGTGGGGGGAGCTTGTTTCATTGTGCTACTGGTTGAAAACTTTGTGGTGAGCTACATGTTAATCATTCAGGGGATTTTAGACAGTGGTGTGTATATCTTCATCAGGTCCATATGAGCAGATACAGCCAGTTTTTAATTTTCCTGGGGATATTTGGGCCTGATTCTCCTGTCACTTGTGCTGCTGTAAACCAGATGTGTCCTTGATGTGATGTCAGCAACATTCTGTTGGCATAACATCCGTGGAAGTGCAAGGAGAATTTGGCCTGCTAAATGCTCAGTGGACATAATAAGGATGAAGAAAGAATAAAAAACATAATGATGGAATAAATGTAATATTATTTTTAATGATATTATTATTGACATTTTTAAAGATATGATGTCATATGTGTGGGGAAAATAGTGGACAGAAATATTCCACTTAAATTTTGTGAATATGTGTGGTACATGAGCATTTCTATGTATAAGTACACACACATATGTATATACAGAACATGGAAAAATTTAGATGTGCACATTTTTAATATTTTCCTATTGAAATTAAATTTAAAATTGGAAATTGATATTTGAGAATTTCTTTTTCTCATAGAATAGATAAGCTTCATTTCTTTTTTTTAAATAATAACAATTACTGAGGGCTGCACCTTTGAATTCCCAAATAGTTGCCAAACGTAAATATGGGATGAGGTGAACATACGTGCACATATAAATAAAATCCTATGTCTAAGACTATTTTTAATGCTTATGTACAGTAGGCAAGTGTTTAGAAATTGTGATCTAAAGTTCATACTTAGGTGGCTATACCTCCTGTAGCCTCTTCACTTCTGTTTTAGCATAAAGGTTTTCCCATTTGAAACGTTACTGTCCCGGGGATGAGTACTGTACATTGTATCTATCTTTAATGAAACTATGGGAATATGTATACAAGAAAACAGTGTTCAGTACTATAGCCTGAAAACATGACCATGAACTTGCACTGGAGGGGAGAGCAGTCACTTTGTGTATAATTTGTTACATGGCAACTACAATCTTGGGGGGGGAAAAAAAACCAACCCAACAAAAGAATTACCATAAGCCTCACAGAAATACAGAAATAGAGAGAAAAAAAAAAGAGAAAAAATTAATCAAACCCACACTTCTTTTATTTTGAAATACACTTGCTGTTCTCTGGAGAATGTATTACTCTTTTTTTTTTCCTTAAATCTTTTTCAAGTATGTGCAAGCGATAGCAGCAGCTACCTTAATCTTTCAGGTGCTACTGGATTTTGCATTAGTGTGTTATGTTGTGAAATCCTGACTTTGACATAAAAGATTTTTGTAAGTATATCCCCGTCTGGATAGCTAGTTTTTGGAGTGTATTGTTCATAATCCATATGCCTCAATGATCCAGAAATTGCATTTTTCTATGTGGACAAAGTAAAACATGTGAATTAAACTGTCCATTATAGACTGGAAGTTCCTTTTCCTGGCCAATATATCCAGGAAAGAGGAGAAAAAAATGAACTGATGATGCAGAAATGTGGTTATAAGGTCTCTTGAGAAAATACATTTTCAGGTAAAATATAAATAAATAAATAAACAAATAAACGGCTAAACCAGTTGTTACACAAATAAGTATCATTTAACGCTATCGGTGGCATTCCCAGGATAATTCCTTTAAAGAAAATCCTAGAATTAACAATGCATCAATTAAAGATCAATATTTTGGGATATGTCTTTTCAGTTGTCAGTTGTGAAAGGTTTCTGATTTCTGCTCATTTTTCTACCAGTTGGGGATTAACTTCAGGTTTGCCTTCAATAAGAGGCTAAACCTCATTTCATTCTATCATCTCACATATTCTGTACTGAAGTGGCTGCTGAACAGCGCTCTGTGAACACTGCATTCAAAAGTCAAAATCAAAGCCATTTTTTCAGAAATACTGCATGGAAAGAGGAATGGAAAACTGTTGCAGACCTTAACTCTCTGCAAAGCTGCAGGTATCAGTAAAAGCACTTAACTTGGTTAATTGCAAAAATCTTAAGGCCAAAGATTGATCTAATTAGAGATTAGATCTGGATGTCAGAAGACAAATAAAAAATACCATCAAGAAACTCCATCCCAATGTGCGTAGTTCAGTCTCATTAGCTGAACATGCCAGTTAAGTGCACACCTATACACTGGGGTTTCTTTTTCAAAAAATGGACCTGACTCTGCTAAGCAATGTTCAAATTGTCTTGTTTACATTTTCTTAGTAATGCTGCATTTGTGCACTACCTCTGAACAGTGCTAAGCAGAGACCATATCACAGAATAACACACATCATTTGAAATCTCTGGTTTTCCTTAGCAGCCTTAGTTCCTCATTTTAAAAGCTCCACTTTCTTCAGACAAGATGGATGAATTGTGCCCGTTTTGTTAAACGTTTTGGAACAATGAGCAGAGTTTTGTGTTAGATCCCAGAGCCAGTTCAGCTCATGTCCACTCTTCTGGCCATGCCTAGCCAGAAAGCAGGTGTGAGTCTAAATATCACCACACGTCTAGATACTATAGACAAAAGTGGGTTTTCACACCATAAGGAGTCTCATAGCTTGCCCAGCACAACCTCTCAGGGACCTGTAGCGGCCAGTTCTGCTTCTGCACTGCTGGCAGCTCATCACAGGACCAAAGAAACACAACATACCTACTTTCCCCCTCATTGCTGGGTCTTGCATAAGCAGAGCTCAGATGCAACAATGTATCTGGCAATCCTTAGTATTTTCAGATAAAGACATTGGAAAGAAAGTACCTATCAAAGGTGTTCTAAATTCCGGGTGGGTGGGGGAAACACGGATTTCAAAAAGATTCCCTAGTGTGGAACCCTTGTGTAGCTGTAAAATAGGCGAGAATGATTTGCGTAGGGAATGACAAACCACCTGAAAGGATCTCACTTTCCGCAGGTGCTCACAATCATGCTGACACTGAGCACACCTGGCTTGGCCCAAAACTCCACTCTTGATTGCTAGAGGCTTCCCAAGGTCAGCACTAGGGGTGTGTTTCATGAACACAGCTGAAGTCCTGACAGTCTGCAAACCCCATGTCCTTTCAGTCCTTTACCTTCAGGACTCCAGAGGTTTGATACCAATATTAGCCATTGGTGCTCCCTGTTTTCTGCTGCCATCAGTTCCTATCGCCTGTGATGTTTGTGTAATGGAATTCTGAGCTGGGTTTGGGGTTTTTTCTTTCTTTCTTTTAACTTGGAAGTAGTTTCCAAACTTGTTCCCTGTTTCGGGGTTTCTCATCTGCTCTCATCCAAGCCTCATCTCACTGCACGGATCCAGCAGTGTGTCAGCTGCTTTTGCTTCCATTAGCTTGAGAATAGCAACATAGACATATTCTTGGAAGAGAACTTGCATTTCTGTGACTGTGGTAATTCTTGAAGAAGAAGGATTTTTTTTCCCAGTAGATCAAGAAGGAGGGCAGAACTAAAGACCTTCACAAACAATGCCATGCATCCAGGTGCTAAGGGGAGAGGAAGAGCTACACTGACAAGGTATGTGTAAATATAATCTGTGTGTATGGATTTCCTCCTGTTGAATTAAATATGGTCATGCAGATACTTGCAGAGAGGGAACAAGACCTTTGAAATTCTGAGTCTGGCTTGTATTTTGTTAAATGATCAGTGGAATTGTCTCAAAAGAAATGTGAAGCAAAATGACCTTGTACTGGCCTGCAGGAGGAAGATCATAGCCCTTACCTATGGATGGAAATTTAAACATTAAATGTACTTTCTCCACATCTGAATATATGGTTATTTTTATAATTCCAGCAGTTTTGTTTCTCAGGAATCCACAGCAATGGGAACCAGAAATCTATCAGTGTAAGGTACAGCTGTCTTTGACTTTCACTTAGTGAGAGGAGCCAGGGTAGAAGTATGTAGCTGAGTGCCTCAAAGCAGTTTTTCATGTGAGCATCCTGCATCTAGTCCCTGCTGCACAGCCTCTCTGCTATACCCTGCCAGCTGCACTTGCTGTCTGTCCCAGAAGCAACCCAGGAGGGCTTGCTGTCCTTTGTTCAGGAGCTGCTGCTTCAAAACTGTAGCTCTGTCATTACCAGTCTGGGGCCCTTTTGCTCCAGAGCATTTTGCACATTCAGAGTTTTGCTTTCAGGGGGAGAAAAGGGGAAATTTCATTCTGTGTATCTTAAAGAAGCAGAGTAATGTGTTGATTTGAGATAAGCTGCATTTCCCCACCTCTTTGAAAAGAAATTATGAAAGCTTTATTTGAGGTTGTTATTGTTACCATTTGAACCTACCAGTCAAAACTTTCATTATCCTCTATTTCTTGCATTTTTCCTTTTGTTCTGCCTGTGTTCTTTTCTCTTGCATAACACGAAACAACCAAACATTTACAGTCAATGTAAGTCCTAAACTGCTTATGGAATGAGAAACATAAATATTCAGTGTCAAGCTCACCTGGCAGGGACATCAATAACCCAAAAAAAACCCAAACCCCACCCAAACAAAAGCTACCTATGGGTGTGGGGTGCTGATTATTGTGCATGAACATCTCAGCCTCAGTGAGGAAGCATGGGGGATCTTCTAAACAAGCATTACTGAGGCATGCTACTAGGAAGTACCTTGAATCAGAGCTGTCTAAAAGACAGCAATGCAAGTATTTCACCAATGATGATGACTGTATTGCACAAATAAAAAATACCTATAAGGCACACGTAACTCCTCAAGTCAAAATGCAAAAAATGTGTTAGAATTGGCACCAAAAGTTCCCATCAAGCTAGAGGATTTCTGTCATCAGCTAGGAGAGGTTCATTTGCAAATGAATTATTGCTATGTTGGAAATCTCCATGAGGAAATCAGTACAAAGATGAGGGCAGCTCTCTTTACCTGAGTCAGGCTGGGAAATCCGGCTATGGGACTTAGTCTGGACTAGCAAGCTGGGCAGGTGGCAAACAGTGCTGTCATTTCAGAAGGGTTTAAAGGAATCTTGACACTTGGGCCAAATTGCAGAGTTGAAGCTGTAACAAGGACACACGTATCTAAAATCCAGAGGGGAATAAGGCCTCACACAGCACAGCATTGGTCAGCTCTGTGGCTGAGCAGGCAATGGAACTGCTGGTCTGTCCAAACACAGAATTGCCTCTCTAAACCTGGCAGTGAAGATGGTTCACTTATGGGATAAGAATAAACAGATTCACCAGCCTTTGAGGCTGGTTTTACACCTCAGCAAGAGCTGCTAGGTGGCTGTGGAATCTGCCATTACATTTCAAGTCTCTCTTTTGAGGGGCTGCACCAGAAGAGGGGGCCGCTACTAGAGGCAGTTGTAAGCCGACCTCCACAGCACCCACCGTGCTGGGTCTTACAGAGAATAAATGCTGGCATGCAGCCACTTGGAAAATAGTTAGCTGGTGACAGTGGTGTGTCAAGGGATCAGGCCTTCATCAGCTGGAAGGTATTGACAGATTTAGAGTGAAGAAATTCTAATTTGCAGTATTTCAGGGTAAGTTGTTTTGGTTTTTGGTTTTTTTTTTTTTTTTTTTTTTTTTTTTTTTTTTTTTTTTTTTTTTCCAACTGAGACTTCACAGCTTGCTATTACAATGACACACTGATGGGTTAACAGAAGACACTGTGGTGTCCCCCTGGGTAACAGCTAGGCTCCTTCCACTGGGAAGGGAGCAGCTCAAGTTTGCATTCAAGCACTTAGCCAAGCTGGTACTACTGACAGTACCAAGCATTCCCTTATTCAGAAGTATCCCTGCAACCCTGAGCATCCACCAAGGACTGCAGCAAATTCATTCATTTGGGCAGGGATTCTGTAGTTATCTCAGGCAGCTCATGACTGAGAGCAGAACCCAGGTTTATCCCAGATGGCTGACAGTGCAGTCTCAACAAATGCTGTCTGGGACACAAAGTTTCTGTTCAAAGTTTCCTACTGCAAATACAGATTAAAAACTGAATACTTGAAGGGTTCGGGTTTTCTGCAAAATGGAACATAGCACCAACTTGGAAATGTAACTGCTTTTGAGCATTTAAATATAATACATGTTACTTTGTACACAAATTAGGCAAAGCATGCCCTGCTAGGCAACATGTGGCTCCTGTTTTCCCTGAATACATAGCCCAGGTAGACACTTCATTTTTGCTTTTGTTTTTATTTTTTTTTAAGAGTGACAAACCTGATCTCCTAAACAGAGATTTGCTTTAACTAATGCAACCTTTGACTTAGGACATCTTCTGCACTCCTCTGATCTTTTCCCAGAATGGCTTAATGAGAATAGGCACCCTCCAAGTATCACTCAGGTTTTTTTTGCCCGTCTGCTGGCCACATGCACTGATGGAATGGCCCATGAGCAGCCTGACTCACTGACCACAGCTGGACTTAGAGCTGAGTGACAGAGCAAGGTATGGGTATGCCAGGGGACACATAAAACACTCTTGCAAAGTGGGGGAGATAAATTTGCTCCTACGGTGGTGCTGGGCAAGAGGAGAAGAACCTTATGTTTCAACTTTGCTATTATGAGAAGCCTTTTCAGCAGCAGAAATCTTTAGGAAACCATTACATGAATGATAAAAATATGTGTATGCCATCAACAAAAGTATAGGATGTGTGTTTTTTGTTTTTTTTTTTTTTTTTTTTTAATACTATAAATATTGTTTTATATTGCCAATTCAAGATTTTTTTTTTAACATGTCATTAGAAACCAAGAGCAGTGTGCAGTGGTTTCTCTGTCAAATTGTTTTCACAGAACTTTATCCACTCCAACAGTAATTTTTACTCACAGCAAGTGCATGTGGGGGGAAAATGGCCATCCTTTTATGGTGCTTCAAAAGAAGTTGATTCATAAATGTCTGTTACGGTGTTTAAATTGTGCTTTTAACATGCATGGCAGTTTGAGCATGCACTGATGATTTTGTATGCTAAAAACTCAGTTACACTCTTACTGATATTGAATGGGATTAAAATAAAGTACTAAGGAAGAAAAAGTACAGTTAATACAAGTGCTTTGTATGAATTGCATGATTCTTCCATCTTCCTTATTCCTGTGACTTTTAAACAGTAATGTACAGAGGGAATGTGATGCTAATTAGAAAAGTTGTTAAGATGAAAGAATGAAGTAAACAGTGACTTTTGTTTGAAAGACTGTGAATGTGCTTAGTCTTATGTATGCAATGTGGGGTGAGATGTCTCAGACAAGCCAGGAAGTCTGCTGCATTCCATGGTGAGGAAAGAGTGACAAGAAAGCAATACAGATGATTTGCCTGTGGCACAAGTATCTCCAACAAACATCCCACCGACAGCACAAAACTACAGTAGGAATAAAGGGGTAAGACAGCAGATACAGCGTGAATGTGAATTTAACTTTTGTTGTGGTTTAGGTTCTTTTTTTCCCAAAGTTTTGGTTGATTAATGATGAGTGAACCCTACCAACAACACAGGCAGCAGCTTTAACAGCACAGAGAGTAATCTGTGCCTGTTTTTGTCCATCAGCCCCTCCTGTGGAGGCAACAGTTCAAGGGAGTTGTGCTGTCTTTGAGCTGATGAAAATCTGGACAGTGAGCTTGACAGTGGTGAAGATTTGCACAAAGTTTAGAGAAAGTAATAGAGACTGAGAATCTTAGTGCAAAGGGGGAAAGGACAGAAAGGCTTCTCCATGGGATCAGTTCCACAGGATGGAGAGTTGGACAGAGACTTGCAGCACTTCGGTGAGCAAGGTAGATTACATGGTGATGATGCTGTAGCTTCTTGGCAACACCTCTGGGATGGTTTTCTGCTGAAGGGCAGTTTGTGTAAACAAGGTGATGCCTGTAATAGTTAAATGGCTGACATGGTATATCTGAGGTTTAAGACACCATTTTATCCATTTTTACAGACATGATAACCTTCTTTTACAAAAGGCAAGCACACAGTGGCACAACTCTGCAAAAGTAGATTTAGACAGTGATCTGTGATGTGAGCATAAAGCTCCAGCTGTGGTGGTGACAGTAACATTCTGATGGCTTGCTGATCCCAACATTCACAGATACTGTGGCAGTCCAGGATTCCTCTAAGCTCCCTCCTATGGCAGGAAGAATGAAGCCTATAAAATGGGCTTCCCCCTACGATGGGAAGCAGCAGTAAGAAAAGGAAACTGCTGAGAAAACAAACAATTCACATGTTTTGGAAAACAACATCTGTCAAACACACCTTCCATTTTTACTTCTTTCCCTTGTACCTACTGCCTCTGTTGAGCTTAAAGTGGTGGACGAAACAAACCCTGCACATATCAGTAGTTCCCCTATTTCAGAGGCACTGTGGCCCAGTGAGTATTTATTTACAATGTCCCTTTGATTTAATCTGACATGTAACAAACAGGACAAAAATAAATGATGGTTCTACGAATCTTTCATCATCTGTGTCATACGAACAAGAGGCCTTATTCTGCATGGTGTACCACTGCCTTTCAAATCCACCTACAGATACATTCATTCATCTGCAATCCTGATGCATACATTAAATTCATCTCCAACCTGTATGGCTACTATAGAGTTATTTAAAAAAAAAAAAAATCTACTTATCTACTGAAGCCAATGCCAAGCAGAACCAGCTGATGGAGCACTGCAGAGCAAAGCCACGTCAAGGTCACACACTGCCAGAGCTTTAGGAACAGACGTCAGACACAAATGCAACGCTCTTCTCTCTTAAGTCGGCAACGATCAAAGAACTGATTATTTCAAAACACATTTCCTACTTGTTCTACATGTTCTGCCATAACCCAAAATTAAGAGTCATTATTACCTGGCTTCAAAAACAACACTAGGAAACCAAAGCCAGACAGGCCTTGAATTTTGCAACGCAGATTTACACTGCAAATACAAAGCTGGTTTCACGTTGCTCTTAGAAATGTCCTTTTTTTTGTTTTCTTAGGATTGTAATGGCAATCCTAAGAAAAAGTTTCTGTTCCATAAATACACTGGTTTTTTGTTACCTCATGTTAAGGAACCAGCTAGAAATAGAACCTACCTGCACTGCACCAAGAACACAGGCGCAAAAGGGAAAAGAGATACAAGATAAAGATACTTCTTTTGCAAGATTGATGTCTACATAAATAATAATGCAAAATGGCTAGAGGAATAAAAGGAAGAATTTACCCACAGACATCTAGGAACCCTAGTAAGTGTAATAAGGCTGCTAAACACTTAACATTTCTTCATTTAAGCTTTTACCATTTTTCATAGAGTGTTTCTCTCTTTTGATCAAGAGATTAAAAAGTGGGTGTGATTTATAACTACGCACAACTACCCTGCATCGTTTAGGAGCAAAGTTCTTCTGTAATACCTAAATTGTTCATGTGGCTTCATTTACAAAGATGTTACCTAAATACAAATATTCCATGCTGCAACATAGCTTAGATGCAACCACCTATCATTAAACAATGACAGGGAATTTAAGGAGTTGTAAGAATAACAATGGGAACTGACATTAATTAGATCTGAAATTGTTTTTTTGTGGGAACCAAACTGTACGAAAAATACTTTTTAAATGCTAGTACATAATCAAAGTTAAAACCAAGACAGTGATCAAATAAATATCCTTTAATAAAGAAAAGAGGAATAATTTTAAAGCACCAAAACTGTGAGTATGATGTTACATTGCATGTACAATAAGGTGAATGAATGCAGTACTTTGCGTACAGGTTTAAATTTCTGAATCATGATAATAAAACCCCATGAAATACACAGCAATAAACTTGTATTGCAGAAAAGCTGCACTAAAGAAAAAAGACCAAGAAGCAGACAATTAAAACTTTTTTTTAGTTTCTAGGTATTGCTAGAAATGTTTGTTTAGTTCTTAATCTTTTTTTTTAAACATACTTGTGCTTAATAACTTTGAGCATTTTCAGGCATAGTAAATTTGCAGAGTTGTTTACAATAAAATAAGCATTTAATATGTCCTTTTGAATATAATGGAATTAAAGAACTTTCTTAAAGCCAAGCACAATGTGCTAGTAGTGTCTGAGTCTAATGATAATATTGCACAAAGCTAGTGAATGGAAAATTTGTTTTCATTATTTCTTATTTATTCAACAGGCTTAACAAAGAAGTTAGTTTCATTAAGCTTCACTGGCTTCATTCACGTAAGACAACTTGCAGCCATCTGTATTTCTTTAGCTTTCCTTTTATGATGATGCATTTGTATACACTTAAAATGAAATTCAAAACATACAGCAACAGCAACAACACGCTGGAAGATGTTAAGTGAATATCCCCAATACCCAACACCTATTTACCAATTCAAAAGTCAAAACTATGTTTATACGCTGAAAATCACGCCAGTTTATGGCAAACTAATTCCTGGATAGGTGACAACTCTGGAATAAAGTCTCTGCAGAGTTTGGACTATATGCACCAAAACAGTCTTCATCCTTTCTACTTGTTTCCAATGGACACACTACTGGTTAATGAGCTTTAGATAATGCTCTACACAGTAATATTAAAAACTCAGCAGAATAAAATTCATTGCTTGGTCATTTTCCATATTAGAGGTACAGAGCATTCACATTTGAGAATGGAAAGATGACCTTTTCTGTCTAATTCTGAAGCTCTGAGCCACAGAATATAGAAGACCTGAATCACAATAAGAATATCATAAATGTCAGGCTGCAGATTCGCCACAGCCAGAGCTGTGAGTTTTGGATTAACAGTCAAACTGAACGGGAAGTACAAAGACCCATATATGCAACAGCCCCTCCCACAAATATACTGGCATGNTATATTTATAGGTTAAAAACAGCCATTGTGTTGATAGCATTGATAGCAGTATGTTGATGTGCTTATTACACCAAAGAGCAATTTGCAGTCAAGTTTAGGATGGCCTACTGTCTGTCAGCTCCAAGAGGACTGAAATCATGCAACATGCTCTCCCAGTAAGGTGCTTCTGTTACTCCTTTTCTTTGCAAGAAGCTTTGCTTGTTCTTAGCATTAATTCGGTAGTGCGAAACATCAACAGCATATTGTCCATGCTTATGAAATCATTACCAGAAATACATCCAGGTAATTTAATTACATAAGCATTACAATGAAAATAAAATCTGATTACACGCATGAGCAAACTTGATTTACAAATTACACTCCTGAAATTCAGTGCAACAAATGGAATAAGGGTAACATTAACCAATAAAGTTTCTGCCTCCTCTTCTCAATAAGTTGCATCTTCAATAATGCATCTATCATTACTTTATTATTAAACAGTACAGAATATAGTGCTTATACTCAAAATGATTCTTTACAAATAATGTAGTGAAGTATGTTGAGTTCTATCCCCAATTCAGTCACAAAAGAACACAATATATAATCATACTAATTTATTTTACAAGTGTCTGGTGTAGAATGCAGACTGTCAGATTTAAAATAAAAAAAAACAGGCAAAACTTAAAAGTGATGTTTGAGAAAAATAAAAAAGCCTTCATCTACCCTAGACAGATAACTAACATGAAAATACAGTAAAGTGAGTAAGACTATTGGTCATTTGTAAAGGATCTGGAACCTCCATGAATGAGAACATGAAATACTTGTTGATACAAATTCCATTTCTGAACAAGACTATTGCTGTTTACCTTATATTTTGGTTATTTTAGTAGAAACTGTGTACTTAGTTTCTTGTTCCCACTCATAAAAGATTTTTCAGTCCTTACATAATAAGCATTTGTACAATAAACATTATGCATTCCAAATCTTTACTTCACTGGATCAGTTACACCATAGTAAAACTTTCAATTTGGAAAAAGAAAGAATTTTCTAAAAATTGAAAAGGCCCAAAACCTGACAAACTACTTAAGATAAATAGCTAGCAACAGAACAATGCAGCAACAACAATAAAATGAAAAATATCAATAGGCAGGTCTTTTGATGGAGGCTCTTTTTCCTTGCGCATGTTTACGTGTTTTTCCTTAGTGATGCTTGCCAAGACTTCTCACGGACCAACACAATTATTACAGCTCTTCTCAGCTGTGGTGGAACTGACCTCAACGCAGGACTGTCATAATTTCCTTAAGTTTCTTGAAAATGTACTCAACTTTCCCCATTTTCTGCGGTAGCCATCCCACTGGAAAATTTCACATGGCAGAGGATGGCACCTTTTCTGCATTAGCCTGTGTACACTACATATGCACAATTTTTAATATCAAAGTGAAAATTATGTGAAATTGTGACATCTAGTGTCTCATGGAGATTTAAATTCAGATTTTTTTTTTTTTTT
>VWYO01001202.1:272803-291685 GCA_013400275.1 Rhadina sibilatrix
ATGTGGAAAAAGCCCCCATTCATTTTCCACACAGAAGATGGCAGTTTTGAACTGATTTATACTGCTATGCTCAGTGTAACAACTACTTTTTGTGTGCCCATAAAATACATGCTCATATGAGAACGCCATTTCTATTGAGACTAAGCTAATACAGAAATCTAAGTTTCTAAATATGAAACAGATTAAGAAGACTAATTTCATCAATCATGCACACATTTTTCAAGGCAAAGATGACTGATCACATGGCATATGAAACATAGCTGAAAACTGTAGTACAGTACAGCATGGAGCTATTTAGATAACAACACAGTGGTAAACTGCAGACCAACGTGTTGTGCAAGGGAACCACTGCACAAATACTTTAAAATTACACTACTTCTCCTCGGCTTGAAATTTTGCTAGTGTTCTGTATGCATACTCCAAGGAATGAAGCTGCAGGCTGGAAAATAGGAAAAATGAACACAGAAGTTGCTTGTTCACCACTGTTAATTTAGCACTAAGTTTCAGATGAAATGTGTAATGTGAATTACCATTCTACATAATAGTTCTGTTTTGTGCTACAGCCAAAAATTTATTTGATTACCTTGGTTTAAATGTGCGGTGTGACTGAGAGAACAAACAAATGTAGAACAGAACAGCTGATGGTATATGCAGTGTTGAATGATTATGATGAACCTTGAAACTGCTGCTATTGCTGCATGAACACAGCATCAGACAGCTTGCAACCATACCATGTAACACAGAATTCAGAGAGTAAGTTCAAGAAAAAAGCATCATGTAGTTTTAGGCCTGTGGAAAGCCAGTATCAGGTGTTTCACACAGCTGAAAAATAGAGACCTGGCAACTAACACAGCAAAATCGATACAATTCTACAGTAACACTGCTCGCAGGTGCTTTGAAAATCAATGTTCACTAACTTTATAAGTAAGGCAACATGGTTAAGAAAATCCTCTCGAGATGTTTGACAGAGCTTTAATTTTTGGACAGCCACAGCAAAACATCTTCAATAGACTGAAGGGTCCCAGAGCTGAGGTTCCTTTAGATTACACAGCCTATTGCTAAGGTAAGGTCTCCTGCTCCTCTCTTTGTAAGTAAACGGCAAGACGTGAAATCCCCTGTTTTAAATGTTAACACAGTACGTGCTCCATTACACGACAGCAGCAATGAGTAACTCCACTTAAAAGAACCCAGATCCCCATATAGTAGTTTATCTGTCAAAAGAGGAACAGTGAATGGACCACACAACACAAAGGACAGGGACTGTGTGTTTCTCAAACACAGTGTATGTTATGCTAGTAAAAACAAAATGCTAGTGAAAATTCAGCTTTCCTAGAAGTGTAATGGGTTGATTTTTAATACCACATGAGGTTTTTAGGTGGTACAAGGCTACTTGTATCTCTGTATTGACATACCTCTTGGTACTGTGGTATCGTAAGGTAGCTGCCTGCAGCCATTAGTCATGAAGTTTAGGACTATTCCTAAGTATTCACTGCAGAGGAAGTTGTAACTCTCCTTTAAAAATAAAACAGTCAGAATCAAAAGAAACGTTTTTCAGCCACTAGGCTTTCGGGTATGAAATACAAACATTTTTGCAGCCACTAAAGGGAATGATGAAAACCAGCAAGAACAGCATGATTTTCACAACTGAATTATCAGTATGCTTAAGTGCTTTGAGCTTTTTTTGAAGAGGGCTGCTTAGACTAATCAAAAGCCATTTTAAACCAAAAGAGAAAAATATTTTTAAGTATGAAATTACAAAATATTGCTTCTTATAACAAATGATAAAAGTATAACTAACTTGGTTCAGCATAGCTAAATATTATTTTAAAAAAGCATGAAAATGTCTACTTTAAAAAGATGTCAGACTAAAAATGACCTTCTAAAAAGGTGCTGCAGTATGTCTTGCTAAATGTATCATGATGGAAACAAACACATTCTTGAATATGTACTGAATTAAACTCTTAATTCTCATTGTGCTGTGGTCAGTTGTTGCTTTTCATACTGACATGCTTCTTCAGGCTAAGAAGAAAAAAAGTCTTAGTTGCATGTTACTGAATTTCAGCTACTGTAGTGCAACTAGGAATTCTCTTTCTGGAATATCAGACTGCTACACAGCGAGCTTCTCTGCAGGGAGCCATTTAGTTGAATTTTCGAGCACATGAGATATTCAGTGCAGTGAAGGGGCCATTTTATAGCTGGTTTGGAACCCCAAAGTTACTCTAACAGCAAACAGTCCCCCAACTCAAAATGCCCCCCTCACTTAACTGGCCATACATTACTAACGCAAATATAAAAAGTGCTTAAGAACTGGGCATTCTTGATAGTATAAAATGCACGTCTAAACAACTTAGCTTTCTGCCCAAACCAGAATTTGTTTGAACAAACGAAGAAAAAAGTGACCTGAAATTAACATTTCAGGCCATTTTTTTCCGTGTACTGAGTTATTTGCCAAAGAAAGACTATTTCTTTGCCAAAGAAAGCCTCCTGTGGAATTGATGGTCATAACTGCTGGCTCTGAATTCTCAGAAATGCAGAAGAAAAGTAATCTTCAACTGGGGTTTCTTTTCGCACGTTGGTGGCTGTCAAGCACCTGTTTGGGAAGAAAGAAAAAGGAACATCTGAAAAGCTAAATGGCTGTAACAAATATTCTCTGATCAACATATTAGGCAATTCTAACGTGCAATATACTGAGCAGTGAGTACCGAGCAAAGATTCTCTTTGCTCCCAGGGTAATGACACAGTGACTTTGGAGCCAGAACACACATATGACCAGGTCATAGTTTTTTTTTTTTTTCTTTTTTGCCTTCTGGTACTACTGGCAGTTAACACAGATGAGAGGCCCAAAATATTGGATTAGACTACGGAGAACAAAAGCTCACTTGTTATCTGTTACTTTGCCCACCACTGACAGGAACTCAAGTTCTGCTTTACTTGTAGTACTCTTAGTGTAGTATGGTGATTTATCTGCATTATTGTGTATTCACACACAGATACTCTCAGGCTATTGTTGATAGTACCAGTAATCTCTTGGATTTTTCATGGAGAAGCTACTACATATTTATACTACTTGCTCAGCTACTTCAATATATGCCTCAGTATCTTTTTATATGGTTCAGAGTGTCTGTCTGGAAAGAACTGTTCTTAAAAAGGTTAATCATAACTTTACACAGAAGTTAACTCACAGAGCAGGCAGTACAAGAGATAACTAGATCTCCTGCAAGAATTAGTTACTATTAGTTTTGTCTTCAAATTTCAATAATTAATGAAACCACTTCACTGAGCACTGCTAATATTCCCTTTATATATATCCAGGAACTTTCTGGCACTTAATAAATATACATCACTATCAGATTTAGCTTTCATTCTGTAAGGCAAATAACTGCACTACATCTAGCCTATACAGATGTATGTATAATTAAGTAAAATTCACATAAAATGTGTGCCAACTCACTTTTGTAAACATGTTTTCAACCTAAAATCTCTATTCCACTGTTTTTGGCATGTGTAGAGCTTCCAAGTTAAAAAATCATTAAAGCATGGTATTAAGTGGATAACCTTACACTAAAAAACACTAGACTGCTATTTCTACAACAGATTTTCATTATTTTATCTTGTATGATGAATGCTAGTAAACCAGTCTCTATTTTCAAGCAAGTATGCTCATCTATATGGAAAGTATTTATTCAGTTGAGTTTTTCTCAAAGGGCTTTGTCTCAATCTCTGTTCCCCCAAATTATTTCATGTGCTTGGATAGCAGCAAGGGCCTTGCTTGTTTTTTCTGAGCTGTTAGTACAGCTATTTCTGAGCTATTTTCTGAGCTATTCTGTACAACTATTTTCAATCTAAACTACTATGTGTTAAATAACCTCACCTAATGAAAACAGTGTTGTTTTCATAATAAAATGTGACACTGGTAAGAGTCCCAGATATGTTAAAGTCAAGAAGCACATACTCCTGACACTGAATCCTGCTTTTAGGTCCAAGTTATTTCACAGGACCTCAGCAGAATGTAGTCTGGTAAAAAGGAGAAAACAACTAGGTACTGTGTGGCAGTGATTTTCAGCCTGCATTCAGAATTCCTTTTCTGGGGCTGCAAATAGCAGAGGAAAACATATATTTATATTGTGTGGCAATGACCAGAGAAGATTTCTAAGATGCACTTCCGATGTAAAATGCTAAGGAGGTCAACCCATTCCATTTAAAAAAAAAATAAATAAGTCAGTCTTGGAAAATTTCTTTGTATCTTGCCAAAAAAATGCAAACAAAATCCTAAACAGTTGAATAGATCCACTACAATCAAAGTCAAATCACAAAATTTAAATTTGATCCGTTATGTAGGAAATTAGAATAATTGCACTAAGAAAGCCAAGTTAGTTCCAAAACATGCCTTTTCTTATAGCTGTCACTTGATTTCTGAAGAGCTGTGGTAGTGGGAGTTTTCAGTATGCAAGGATAGAAAGAAGTTACATGAAAGCAAAATTATTTTCACTTGGAGTTTCAGCAAGAGTTAAACACATCTCCACTCCTGGAGTTCCAACTCCAAAACTCAGTGCATTTGGTATGAGTAGAAGGAGCAAGCCATAATTAAACTGTGTGAAATCATTAGGGTGGCCAATGGCTAGTTCATGAAGAATTCAGGGTGGTATTTATTTTCCTTTTCAAAAATTTAAAATATTATAATTTGAAAATACCATGCCAATGCAACAGATTGAGACAGTATTTCATAATCACAAGAACATTCAGCAGATGATGTGCTAAGTCAGAATCAGTTTTTAAGCAGCTGTAGCACTTTACCAATAGTCATTCTCCAGCTATGGTAACAAATACCCAGGGTAGAAATGCTGGACTGTGAACATTCAAAAAAGTTATCTTCTTTCTACTGCTAACTGTGTTGCAAGGATTACAAATATTTGTCTTCCATTCTGTTGAAATAGCCTTTCTAAACATACTTTTCATTTCTTTACAGATTGTCATACCCTTGGTTTCTCAAATTTTAGGTTTGGTTGGAACCTCCATTAATACTCAACTTCTTTTACGTGTCAGTAACAGAAGAGAGACACCACAGAGAAGCGCTCTACACTGCTGCTGCTGTCACAAATCTCTTTGTGCTACTGATGCAGCAATTATTTTGAAAACTGATCTCTTGCCAATTTTTGGTTTGTTCTGAAATCATTAATTTCATCTGCTGAAGTCTGATATCTGTACTTTCAGGCACTGTAGCTTAGTATTAATGCCAGTTTATAGAATTTATATGACTAGCAGAAGTATAAATTGTATTTGCATATTTACTGTTTATAGCCTGGAAATTCAGTTAAATCAGAGATTTTAGAGACTGAAACCAAACCATCAAGAAGTCAGCCACTCAGGGTAACCCATGAGATTTCAATCTGTTCAGCATTCAAACCTAACTGTCCTTCACTTAGAAGTTACTCAGTCTGAAATGATAAGACATGCCCAATTTTTACAAGGCTAGAAATAATTAGAAAGTAAGTATAAGGTGCATCCAAAAGTGATTGTGCTGCTTCTTAAACTTTTTTGGTAAACTGGGAACTGTCCCTTCAAATTTACTAAGTAAAATAGAGCTTTTTTCAGGAGAAGTCCTGTCAATAATCAGCAGAAATACTGGAACAGTAAAAGGCTAACATACTGCCTAAAAAACGTTTTCCTTATTATAAACCTTAAATTCTTTGAAAAGTCAGTGATACTCAATTCATATGTGCATGTTTTACCACACCGGATGTCAGGCAGTTTAAGCCACATTCCTACCAAGTCTCCTCAAATGCACAACCTGAGGCTTAGCTGCTACTGTTATAAAAAAAGCTGTTGCAGAAATATTTTCTTTAAATGTAGCTTAATTACAGGTTAGTTTTCCCAGTCTGTGCAAGGCAAGCTCTCCTCTTCATCCTCTGACTCAGGTGACGCTTCCTTAATCCTTCGCAAAGCTTCATGGATGCTCCTTGTCAGAGGGTCAGTATCAGGCAGAATTGTAAAGGATTCTCTCAAAACATCTTTCTGTACTTTCTTCAGTTTCACCCCTTTCCTGATCTGCGCCAAGATGTTATTGCTGTCATCTTCATCAGGAAAAGGAGGGAGACTTCTCTGCTCAACTTTCCTTAAGTGAAAGCTGCCACGTTTCAAGGAAGCCAGCACTTCATCCATCGGGGAACTCACTGCAGCAAATCAAAAGACCTTCAGTATTAGTTTCACTAAATTATCAGTCCTGATTTTTATTTCCTACAGACCAAAAAGTACCTGCATACTACTAATGCAATAGTCCCATACTGTAAGTATAATGGTAGCTGCAATACTATTTTAGCAACCACTTAGCTTCCCATCAAGAAGTAAAACTTTCTGAACAATGTGGCTTTTTTGTTTGCAGTCAGGAAAATCAAATAAACTGCAAGGAATTCAATATAATGAAAGCATTTACTGCATCATCTGTTTTTTTACTTTAGAACTCGGGTAATGAGTACATGTCTTAGGCACTGGACTGTGTGGTCCACCCTTACCACTTGCATTCTTAGGCTAATTTTACCTACTGCATGACTATTTCTACAAGCCAGAGAGGGAAGCAGCAATATAGTCAATTGCAAGACAATGCATTTTCCTGCCTCTCTGGGTTCATGTATTTGTTAGCATCTAGTCCCAGCATAGTTATAAAATTGTCTTCCTTTATAATTAATGAAAACAAAGAAGACAGAGATAGTTCTTTATAACAAATCCTTCTTTTATCACTAATCTTGATACTAGTTTTCTGCAAAAATAAAAATCAGGCTTTGGCTCTTTGAAGAGCCACAACTGGGCAAGATCTTTATCCCAGAGAATGCACTATAATAAAGTAAAATAAAGTTTAAACACCTCATATACATTAGCACATAATTTGTGCAGCACTTCTCAATCAATACATATCCATCTCCAGTTCTTGTTTGTGAATTGTACGATGTGTTTTTTAAAACTTGTTTTGCATTTAAGGATAGGCTTTGTCCATCCTACTACAGGCCTAGATCGAAAAGAGCCAATGAAACGAGAGATTTAAAAGAATACAAGATTGCACATTTGAAGGAGGAAGGAAGGACTGTAAAGACTCTATCCCTCTGTCTGTCATCCAAAGACAAATTTCTGAAGCCACTTAGAAAGTTGGAACATCGCAGGGGATTATGGAGCAGCAGGCAGAGTGCTGATGCAGATACTAACAATATTCTTAAGAGGGATGATTGATTTGAATTTATATTTGTCATGTTATGATGTATATAAAATGCACACATAATAGGTGCTTCATAAAAAATTGCAAGATAAAATGCAAGTCAGTAAAATAAACAATAGGACTACATAAAAATTATTGTTATTCTGTTATTAAATAGAACACTACATTTCACAGTGAAATGCAGAATACCTGCAGGGCTGGCAGTAAGTAGATACATAAATATTCTTCTCAACAGCACTTAGGTTTCTATCTAGTCTAACATGGTACAGTGTAGACCCAATTTCACAATATTTTCCCTCTGAACAAGTATGCCATGCTGTCATAAAAGCCCTACTGTTCAAGCTGCCAGAAACTCTCAGCTACAAAGGATTTAACAACTTTCCCATTAATAATAAATTAATCACAGCACACACTTTCCTACACAGCAATTCAAAAGATGAACTGATGTGCATTACAATTTTTAAATTAATAACAAAAAAATTTAAATTAAATATGCAGAAATTAAAACAGTACCTCTCCTCCTCTGTAAACCCTCTAGATCACCGGTCTTCTTAAGCTTCTTCTTGGCACTGACTAGCTGACTGCTATCGAACAGATGTGCTGGTGGGACACCAGAGGAGTGCTGGACTCCCTTCTCCACACTCTGACGTTTAACAAAGCTGTCACTTTTCTCTACGGATTTGGTGGCATCTTCCTTGGAGGGCAAAGGTGGAGGAGGAGGTGGAGGTGGTGGAGGCAGAGGGGGTGGAAGCTGCTCTCCAGTAGCAGTCTCTGGTTGAAGCTGGTCACTGGTGAGTGGAGAAGTGCTAACATTGGGCAGTTCAGAGGTAACACCATTAGGAGGCAAAGAGACATCTTGAAGTTGTTTTAGGCTTGTGGATTCCCGCACTTGCAAAGGCTGAACTGCTTTTTCCAATTCCACCTCTTCAGTCTTCTCTTGGATTTGTATGGTTGCTGGCAAAGATTGAGGCTGCTCGACACTGGGCACTGAGCTGGCTGCACATTTTCTTCTTGCATGAGCCAGGCGTAGTCTGGTTGATTTAAGTATTACTTGCCCAGGGTACCGCTAAAGTGAATAAAATATCGACAGTTATGTAAGCACAAGCAATTGACTATTTTAAATTTTATGTACCTGTCATTTCTGACAAAGAATTTTCATTTCGCTTTGTATGTAAAGCCAAAGCAAATACATCCCCAGCTTTATGTAAAAAATTATTCATATTCTTAGGTTTTTTCTTATTTAAGCCACAATTTACATGTGACTAGTCTAGTTAGTGAAATACATGGGTCAGAATTAGGATTTTACTAAGAATCAGACTGCACACTCAAAATTGGATTTCTTCTGGAAATTAAAATTCAAAATTCCCTCTTGCTTTCCTCTTCTAAACCTGGTCAATGGCTCCCTCTACAAGTGCAGACCCGTCTGACTTAATACAATGGCCTTATATGTGAATCCTACTGTTTTAAAAGGTGTATTTTGAGAATATCAAAGACTTTCAGACTTAATTTACTTCTTAAATTTGCTGCCTCTTATCAGTCTTTTCACGTTAGTTTCATCTATAGCCTTTTTAAAGCAAAAAATTAAGCTGCTTCTGAAAGACAGGTCTAATACCTCTTGCGCAATTGTGGTAGGCCTAAAGAAAGAACATGTAACAATATTAGTATGCTCACAAACAGTTGCTGGTTAAAATAAGTAAATTTGCTCCAATTTATAGAAGTTACAGAACTCAAGAGGCTTGCAAACAATAACGACATGAAGAGTGTACTGCTGAAGAAGACAACTTTCCAGCAAAGAAACTTCTCATACCTTTTTTTTTTTAACGTATTCAACAAAACATTTTCATCAATTAATAGAGTCTCTGTTTTATTCCACTTTCAGCCCTTTCCTTATCCCTTCCCCTTCATTCCACCCTCTACACATTTTCTGATTCTTCCACTGTAATAAGAAGGGGCAGATATTCTAGCAAGTAGCAGTAGGAGGCCATGTCAGATGTCAATGCTCTTTGAGGGAAGTACTCTTTAGATTACACTTCTCAGGAACATTTGCCAAGTGTCTTGTCACAAGATATAGATGTAAGAATGAACAGAAACTTAAGGCACTGGGAATGCAACAGCTGGAGGAATCTGTTACCACCACTGCCATATTTTGTTGTGAATTTTCCAAAGATCAGTTAATGAGACAATGAAAGAGAATTGCTAATAGCACAGTGAATGCTATTACTGGAGTGAGTGAAAATTTCTTTGGGAAAGGAAACTGCCAGAAAAAAAAAAAAAGACTGTTCTTCTGTTACCTGCTTAAATGTACGAAGTCTGTCCAGGGTTTTCTGTCGTTCCTGACTAACCCAGGAGCTCTTTCTTTCCTCCTCATCTTGCAACTGATCTCGTTTCTGAGAAAATACATGGAAAACATGTAAATATTGCATCCAGTGCTCTATTTGGCTTCACTAGAAAAAAACTATTTGCCCAAATGTGAAGAGTTACTTAAAAATATACTTCTCAAAATAAACATAACTTCAAAACTTGGCCTTCAAAAAGAGTATATATTTCCCTATTTAAAAATAGTATACACTTTGTGGTTTGTTTTCTCAAAGAAACACAAAGCTCATTAAAAAAATATTTCAATCTTGAACAGGAACACTTGGAAGACTTGTTACTTCAAGAGATGAGAGATAACAAGTGGCAGAGCACTATACTTAGAGAAGCCCCCTTGAATTAAAATTGCATGAAATTAGCCAGAGAACACAGCAGTATCCATCCTCCCCTCATTCCAAGAACAAAGTGACAGTCCAAATTGCAAGGCTGCCCACTTAAACAAGTCATATTAGTATTTTCAAAGTACAAGAATTCACAGAACTCAGCATCACAAAGTTTTAAACCCAACAGCAAGCAAATAAGGTAAATATTTTCACACTTATATTTACAACAGTAAATATAATTTTGTATTTACTCCAGCTTTTGTTGTTTAATCCAGCTTGATCTTATGTAATTGCACTTTAAGTAAAGGTCTGAAGCTCTTCCTTGCACCTAGGACAGTTGCTTTTTCTTGTACAAAGATTTTATCTTATATAAAACACACCTTTGGATACATCTCCTTTAACTAATCATCCTTTCTTAAAGAACTTCAGCAGAGCTACTACATCAATTAAACAAACACTAACTTCTCAGTCAAATTTACTGGAAATGGAAGCTAATTACCAGAAGGTGAAATTCACTGCATGCAAGTTCAGAAGCTATCAGGAGAAGTGATATGACAACTGACCACAAAGCAAAAACCCTGAGCAGAAACAGCAGCTTTAATTCTTAAGATGACTCACAGCATTTAATATTACTTTTGACAGTGTATCTTCATAATCAAAAATTCTGATCACTTTTGTGAACCTTTTACTCTCATTCAGTCACCACAAAAGCAGTGTCTGCCTGCCATTTTCATAAGTCAGCTAGTGGCCTGGTGTCCTCCATTAAAAAGCCAACTGCTGTGATTTGAAAGGAAGAAAGGAAGTATAGATGCATTAGGGAGAGAAAGATGAGAACATGTCTAAAAAATAGTCAGGACAGAAAGGAGAAAAAGGTGAAGAGGAGAAGCATGTGGTAAAAGAAAATAAGAACAATGGGCAAAGAAGTTAGAACAAAAGCATAGACAAAGGAAGAAAAGTAGTTCTATCACTATACCTGAATGTACATATGCATTCAGATCAAACTTTTCCTGAAGCAGTCTCAAATTCAAGGGTTTATTTTTGTTTTGGGAGACTTATTTGGTTTTGTTTCACTTTTAAGTAAAACAGTAAAATTGCAATTTTTATTTGGTTTCAAATTTGGACTCACCTTTTCAAAGGTTTTGTAAGAGTTATTTTTTCAAGATTCTTAACGAAAACCAGTAATTTAAAACCTATTTATTATAATGCTAGAATTTTTCAGTCCCATTTTTACCAGAAAAAACCCACAAACACAAAAAATTAGCATAAGGTACTTTGTATCATTCAAGCAGGCAATTCCATAATATAAAGCTCTGCAATACTTGAGAGACAAGGAAGTCCTTTGGCTTTGTCAAGTCTTATTTGTAAGACTGATAAATGAGCTACAGTCCACTTAGTAACTTCCTCTGCCTTATAATAAGAACTGATGAAAAAACTATTTTTTTTTAATTCCTGAAAGAATATTCCAATACATACTGCCTTTGACAAGTAGCCTTTCCATAAAATAAATTATGCAACTGACTTCCTGGACAAATATATCAATGTTAAAAATGTATAAGGATGAAACAGAATCACTTTCACTAATCTAATTGAAGCCTGAATTAAAGAGACTTGGATTTCAATCCATCTTTGCCAGTGATCTTTATCAAATATTGATACTATATCAGCTCCCAAGACCTAGTCCAAAATTTGAATATTCTTATGACAAGTCTACTAGGTAGAGCATAAGAGACCAGGTTGGTATGATCTCTGGAATCAGACTGTGAAAAAAATCGTGGAGCACCCATCTGGAACTACAAATTTATACAACGTAATTCCAGTAATTGCTTTAGTAAAAAGAAGAAAAGTAGCAACCAAGCTTATTAAGATTCAAGAATAAATTTGTGTGATTTCCTTACTCCTATCAGCATACCAGACGTGGTACTCGGAGATGTTCAGAATCAACTACGTGCACTTGATGATAACAGAGCACTCAGACTGTCAATCCAGCATAAAGAACTGTTCTACTTGCTTGGTTCCCATGTCTTCCTAAGACAGCTACATATTCCCCCTTACCAGCACAACATGACACAGAAATCCACGGTGCAAAGGTCAGGGATACACACCATCTTTTGAAAGAGCTATCACTCTGAATGCTCCCCTAATTAATGTATAATGAGGAATGCAAGCTATTAATGACAGGATAAGCTCAACAGCACAGAACTCAAACTTACCAGCTGAACAGTATGGTGCATTTTGTACTCCTCCTCGCTCTGGTGACGCTGCTGGATCTTCTCATTATGCTTTGCAATACAGATCTCCTGCAGGGACATAAAATATAAACTATAAAGCATGTAATTTAAATAGAGATTTACATAATGTCATACTTAGCAAATGGCATCTAGAAAAATAGAAACTGCAGAGCCTGTTTCAGACAAGCTCATTTAACTCACAATGAACTCTAACTGGAAAGAAAAAACAAAACCAAACCAAGCCAGACAACCCCAAATTTATTACTTTTAACTATCAAAAGAATAGATCCGAGTGACAGCTGCTTGGAAAGTCTGTTCTACAGTACCAATACAAGAGTGGTAAAAAACACCAATCTGTCAACACTTCATAAAGCCCTTGTTTAACCCCATGTATTTATACACATGGAGAATAACTAACCACACATATTTCTGTTTAGGCAAATAGACAGCTTCCCATTTACAGGTGTCAATTCGTATTTCCCATGTACTATCTGCAAGCACAGACAGTAATAAAGTTGTTACAATTCGTAATATTAATTTATTACACTGAGTTCATACCTGTAATATCTGGTTTAAAAAAAGAATTTGTTACATTATCTGCAAATAAGAATAGGTTAAAAACAAACAATCAACTAGGCCATGTTACAACACCTGACAAGAGGATGACAGTCAAACTTCAAGTAGATAGACAACTTCGCTGGATTATACTGAGGGGCAGGAAATTGGACAGTATGAGCAATGGAATTAGACCTGGTACAAGCACCATGCAGGACTAGAACAAAGTCAGATATACAGTCATAAACAAATCTCACAGTTGTGCAAGAAGGTGCCATGTTAGCAGTTTGGAGTGTGACTCCACATAGAGAATGGAGCTGATGAGGTTCCCAAGTATCATCCCATATGACTTTCTGGGTAGACCCAGAAAAAAGCGTTGTCATTGACAGCATTGTTCAAGGGAGCCAATAGAGTAAAGCACAAAAATGAGGAGAGAAGGGATTAAAGAAACCCCACTATTTTGGATGCTTAAAAATGTAAAAAAACCTGCTCTTCTGCAAGTTATCTATGGACAAGCTTTGACTAAAAAAAAAGTAACCAGTGTTCCTGTTAGGACTAAAACCATCAATGTTGCCAGTCTATACAGGTAACTGACAAAAGCAAAGATTTCTGTGCAAATACTGCCCCACCTTCATCAGAGGTATATCACAGAATGGCGTAGGTGGGAAAAGATCTTAAAGCTCATCTAGTGCCTACCTCCCTGCCACAAACAGGGAACCTTCCACTAAACCAGGCTGCTCAGGGCCCCATCCAACCTGGCCTTGAAGATGTTCAGGGATAGGGCATACACAGCTTCTCAGGGCAACCTGTGTCAGCAGCTCATCACCCCCAGAGTAAAGAAATTTCTCTCTAACTGCTATTTAAATCTCTCCTGGTTTAAAACTGTTTCCCCTTGTCCGTGTAAAGCATCTGTCCATGTCAAAGGTCACTCTTCTTTTTTATAAGCTCCCTTTATGTCCTGAAAGGCTGTACTGATGTCACCTGAGGGCCTTCTCTTCTCCAGGCTGGACAACCACAGCCTGTTATCATAGGAGAGGTGCTCCAACCCTCTGACCATCTTTGTGGACCTACTCTGGACTTGCTCTAACAGGTCTACATATATATATACAGCCAAATGCTGCTGGGTTTTGTGCCTCTTTCTGGAGGCTTTTTCCCTCTGAAGAGAGTCCTGGAACAATCAATCAATTAATTTGTAGCTGCAAAAGTATGAAATACTTCATCTCTGTGTTTCAAAGACACAGCAAGCTACAAAATACTAACAGAGAATTTGAACAACTTTCTGTAATACTCCTAACTAGTTTATAGTTTATTCTCTATTTAGGTTTTAAATATAAAATAATGACAAAATGTAAGTTAAGCATGTTTGGGGGTTTTGACATGTCTCAAATAGTCGGGGGACACAATTTTATGTAATGTTTTCGCTTTAGCATCAGTATTTAAACCTTTCTGATTAAATGCAATAATAAAAGACATTTTAAGTATGTAAAGAGGACAAACCTGACCAAAATGTATTTGGTGCTGACTTTGTATTAATAAACAACCTACATCAAAGTAATTAGATCTCTTTGACATGAAATAATAAAAATTACTAGTAGGGGCTGAAAACATGTTGCAGGACAGGATTAGGAATCTGAATCATCTTAACTAATTACAGAAATGGTCTAAGAAAAAAGGAAAGGTTGCAATTTCAGATGGGCAAATGCAGGGTTCTACCTGTAGACAAGATTAAGTGTACTTGTAGACAAGATTAAGTGACTTCAAACAAAGGATGAAATCAAAAACACCCAGATGGCAGCATTAAGAAAACTATCTGGATGATTACAGCAGATGACAAGTTCAATATATACCAATGAAGTCTGGCGAAAAAAAAACGAAAACAACAAAGCCAAACATAATGATTGGGTGTATGAGCAGGAATACACCACCTATTGCACATGCAAGGTAGTCCTTACTTCTAAGCAGTGGGAAGCAGGGACACTGTCATAGAATCATCAACTTTGGAAGAGACCTTTAAGGTCATTCAGTCCAACTGTCCACCCAGCACTGCCATTGCAACCACTAAACCATCTCCCAGCACCAGATCCAGACAATTCTCAAACATCTTCAGGGATGATATTACCACCTCCTTGTGAAATTATGTCCAGTGAGAGCCACACCTCAAGATATATGTTGATCAACTGTATGGAACTGGGAAAGCAACAAGAAGAAATGCCCATTCTTCCTTTAATCAACTGATTGATTTCACAATTTCAAGTTGTACTTCCGTTAAAGAGACAAAAAGGGAGAGCTGAGGAACCATTTCAACCTTTGTTACTGGAAAACTACAATGCTTAAGACTAATGACATGTAATATATGTAAAAGAGATCTGCATTAATATTATACCTAACTAGTTCCAGTGAGTCTTGCTTTCAGCTTAAAAAACAACCCAATTAAAAGGTTAGCTTTTCATGTGCAAAACCTGTATTTTACTATAAGCATTCAGTGTAGTTATGTTCTTATGGTGCTGTTGTTGTAATAGTAATAACAACAACAATCCTATGCCAGCTGTCACTGCACCTACGTAACACCAATTTTGGCATGGGCTGTGCTTTAAAATGTGCTTTAAAAATTCTAAAGGTGTCCTATTCAATGAACACAAAAGCATGTGCAGAAGTTTCCCAGATGAAAGCACACATTATGAACATACCCCAAACAGCTTCACCAATCAGTTGCTTCTCCCAGTCTCCTTGCGATAAGGAATAATCTTTCCAGGGGCAAAATTACTTTATTTCATCACAACTCTGGTTTTTTAAAGATACTTTTCGAGATACCTTCTATGCCATTTTTTCCACCTCGACTCTTTGCTATAAATCTAGCTCCCTAATAAATCAGCTGCTTGTTCCATATGATAATTTAATTAATACTAATGTGTAACCAGCAGGGGGTAGACTGGCATAACAATAGCAATTTCCTGCATGAAAAATCTATAGCTAGCTCTCTGGAAGTAAGAAAAAAAAAAAAAAAAAAGGGGAAACTGCTATTAAAGCTATATTTTTTAATAACTCGCTGTCATCAACACAAAGGAACATCAGGAAATGATTGTTTAACAAATGCATATAGATTTGTATTAAAAAAGAGAGAATAAAGAGTTTATACTCATGATAGTACAGTGAAAAAATATCAAACCATTAATTTTTGAAATGCCAGTTCAGTTATTCTAGAGCCATGACTGAATTACGTTTCTAATACACCTTTAACAAAATCTCTAAATAAAAGCTTGGTACGATTATTTGATAACATTACTGAAAAACTGAAGCATCATCTGCAAAATTAGAGAAGGAATTTCTGAAAAACCAAACAGATCTATAGTCACTTAAGTTTATATTTAAATTATAAATTGTCTTACTCTATAAAGAGTAATTTATTTCCTTGCACTGTGTTATCTCCTCAACAGAAAACATTTTTTCAAATACCTGGATAATGAAATTACCTTCTTCCAAAAAAATAAAACTGAGATAGAGAAAAATTTCCTATTTTTTTTTCCTTAATCCTGGTATCTGCTGCTAGAAAGAAGACGTCTTAAGGGCACCTTCAGTTGCCAAAATCTTGATAATGAGAAAGGACTGTAATTTCTAAACATACCACAAGACTGTCCTATACACCACTTAATGCATAGCTTGCTTTTTGTTTTCAACTACAGAACTGGAAAGTTAAAAAAAAAAAACACACCACAACAAACAAGAACAAAAAAACCCCCACCAATCCATCCCCAAACCCAATCCAAAACAGAACACCTGTTTAAAAGTCTGTTTTAAGATACTTTGCTGAAACATGCAGTCAGGAACATAATCTGAAAAGCATGAAGTACACTCTCATCTCAGTTCAACAATAAATGTTTCTTAATTGAGACAGACACAGAGGTTTACCACATGGTATGTACGTTCCATATTCACCCTCAGAAAGTCACTTTTCTTCACATTGCATTCAGTCATCACTGCCCTCATTCTCACTATCTACAGTCTGGTTTTGTATCCCGTCTGTATTTTAGTTCTGTTTACTTGACTCAGCCTGCAAACACTTCAGAGCAAGAAACCCTTTTTTTCTCCCACAAATACAAGTACTCACACCAGGCACCTTATATGGTGTGAAATAATTAACAATGGTTTGCATTATCATTAAAAAAGTCTTTGAAGATTACAAAGCTTGCTTAAAAAATTAGACAAATCTATTATGAGTTTTGATTTTCAGGTAATTGCTAGAAAGCTTAGTAGGACATGGTGTTATCCAGCAGTAAGAAGAGACGCTAAAAAATAGCCACATTCTTTTCTGCCCAACAAGTGCCACACAATGGCACACAAGAGATTCTCCCCTTTCTTTTTGCTCAAATAAAGATAACTTATTTTCTCCTGCAAGTTTAAACACACACTGTCCTACACTGGGATTTTTCTAGAAGCTGGAAGTTAAGTATCTCCCTGCAGCACTCAACTGGAACTATTTCTGAGAGCAATGTGCTGCCCCAAGTTCCACATGGAGACACTACCTCAGGTCCTGAAAGCAGTGTAGCCACAGCCATCCCAGCACAACGTTGAGAAGATATAGCTACCACTCCTGCCTGCAGATGCCAACAAGCAACACTACCATACACAGCTCTGCATCTTGTTACAGTGCACAACCAGGCATGCTGCTGCTACTGCTACAGCCAAAATCAACTTATGCTTAAACAAGGTATTCTATCATAGCATAACCTCGAAATAAATGAGCCACTGAAGGTGACTAGTTCACTATACAGTTATATGGGCATGCTAAAAAATCTCTACTGCTGCTGCAGGGTTTCTTCTTGGCCTGTGAACTACAATAACTTAAGCAAAGAACAGCCAACAGGCTGTTGCTTTTGAACGAGTTTGTCTACTTTGTAAGGTGCCAGCTGCTTCTTTTCATACCCAGGAAAAAATATCATATTATACTGGAGCTTGTGTAAATTAGCATAACACGACAGATAAGTTCACTTACTTAAAATACTAACAAGGTTCCTGATACTTTTTCTCTTTACAAACTCATGTAAAACAAACACAATGACTAAGTAAGCTACTTTACATAATCAACTAAGAAGAGACCTTTCTTTTAATACTTCATTTGCAGTCTTCTCCATACTGGGTTAACTAGAAACCAGGCAGTGGCTGACAAAATACAAAAAATCCAATATATAAAATGTATCAACAACTTTTGATTTGTTCTGTTATGCTTCAGATTTAGGTACAGAAATAGATATATTAACTATGAAGACCTGAAGGATTTACTGTCAATCTGCTAGAACTCTTTATATGAAGGGGTCATCTTTCACATAAAGGGACATGACTGGGAACACACAACCAAACTGACCACTTAGCCTAACCCAGAATGAGGCCTCAACTGACATTTCTGCATAGCTTTATAGTACATAGTATGGGATGGAACCTGTTTTCTAACAAGTATTACAATGGTCTCTCAGAACTTCGACCTAAATAGCACACCTAGAATTACAAATTAAGAATATAGACTGGATTTCATATAGATCTGCCAAATCCAGAGTATCAGCAGCACATGTGACATAAGTTTAAAAGGATGGGGTAAGAGAATGAAAATAGAACACATTCGTGAGAAACGCACTTGTAAATTCCCTTCTGCAAACATACAAAACTACTCTCCATAAAAACATTCATTCTAGCATGTACTTCCCACATGAAAGCATTCTGATTAGTTAATAGAAGTAAGTTTGTTGACTTCAAAGTAATTGAAGGTTCCTTTAAAGCTAGAAGAAAAGTAAACAGAATCTTAAATGTATCAATGTAATAATACACGCTATTTTATTTAATATTCTGCAAAACAACTTTTAGCAAACAATGAATATAATCCACAAAAATTCTGGGAAACCTGTATCTCAAAGGAAACCTTTTGAAGTTTTATTAAATTTGCTAATTATGTCCAAAAAGAAAACAATTAAACAGTACCTTCTTATTTCTGAGGTAGGCTTTCTTGGCTGAAATACGTCCACGCCTTGCTTCCAGCTGGCGGATTTTTTGTTGCAACTTTTGCAGCTCCTCTTTTTGCAAGTGTACAGATGTTGCCATATCCTCTTTTTCAAGCATGGCTTCCATACTTTCGTAAGTATCATAATACACCACCTCATCTCTCTTCTCTGTTTTAAAGATGTCAGCAATAAAAAAGCCAAATCAATGGTTC